>CAIGRL010110781.1:0-33234 GCA_903798325.1 Fraxinus xanthoxyloides
CTAAATTTTTACATTGCTAAGATACAGATGACATTAATTTGACGTTAATTTGTTTTGAATGTTTGGATGTTTATTATTGTTTGGCATGCTTTTCAATTATTTGGCCGTTATTGAATTGTTTATTGATTTTATTATAATCGAGAGAGATAATGTTAGCACGTAGCAATAAATATTGTGAGGTTTGATAAAGGATAGAAATATATATCTATGCTTCGCATGATTTTTTAGATGTTCTAGCTCATTTAATACTTTCTTATATGTTGGTATCTTTTATAAATGTATAGAAATGTCACATATAGGATTAGATTCAATAGGTATCCAAAGAAGTTTTTAAATAAATTTGAAACTTCAACCAACTTACTTGATAACAATGAGCCAATTTAATTGTTGCGTTAAAAATGAATTAACAATGTTGATTCTATATCTTAGCAATACATTTCAAAAATTTGATAAACTTTTACTTTAATTTCTAGTACGTGATAAGTTAGACATAGATTTATTATAAGTTAATATTGTTATTCGATTAATGGTATTATTAACTTTAACTCGATAAAACACGTATTTCTCGTGGATTCGACACTTTACTCACTGCTATATTATTTGATTACGTTCATGTTCACTTGCGGGAAATCAAATGATCACCGACCTATGATTCTCAACTCTTCTGCATTCACTTAAAATCAACGTCTTCTCGTTTCCTTCCCAATTTCTTCAATGTAGCTTGGATTCACGGGTTAGTTCTAAAACAAGATTAAAATCAATGGAAATCTAATNACTTTAATTTCTAGTACGTGATAAGTTAGACATAGATTTATTATAAGTTAATATTGTTATTCGATTAATGGTATTATTAACTTTAACTCGATAAAACACGTATTTCTCGTGGATTCGACACTTTACTCACTGCTATATTATTTGATTACGTTCATGTTCACTTGCGGGAAATCAAATGATCACCGACCTATGATTCTCAACTCTTCTGCATTCACTTAAAATCAACGTCTTCTCGTTTCCTTCCCAATTTCTTCAATGTAGCTTGGATTCACGGGTTAGTTCTAAAACAAGATTAAAATCAATGGAAATCTAATTAAACACGCTCAATTTGTTATTTTCTTATAACTTGATATTTCTAAATAGTGTAAATAATTAATTTGATATATTCAATACTATTGAATTCATCGTCTCTGCAAATTTTTACCGATTGTTCAATTCTCGTCCCTCCTTCGTCTCTCCCTCGTTGAACATCAATCACCAAAAAACTATAAATAAAATAAATAAAGACTTGCACATTTATCAAACTTGAACTTGAGATAGAATTTCCCTTTAAAAACTTGAAATTGGTTTGACTTGACCTCAGTTTGACAAATATGTCATGAATATTAACAAAAGTTTGTAACGACACCTTAATTAAGAGTCTGTTTGACAACCATTTTGGTATCAAACAAGAGATTTGAAGAGTGATTTTAGGTTAAAAAGTAGGAAAAGTTTTTGATATACGTGTAGAATATTTTATTGTGTGAATGTTTAATTAAAAATAGTCATATAATAAATCATGAAATAAATTAAAGAATGTCAAACAAGCACTAAACCCTCACCTTTCAGCTTAAGAATCTTCAAAAATAAAGCATGCTAAAGGAGCAAGGAATGAAAGTGAAAAATAATAATAATAATAATAATAATAATAATGGGGTGTGCTTTGTTAGGTATAGATATATTATTGTCACCGACTAGGAGTTTCCTTAAAGCACTGTCCGGCCTTAATGTCCCAAATTCCTGCCTCCTTACATTAAGCAGCCTTTGAACTTATCTTTGGAGGCCAGCAACATTGAAATTTGACTAATTAAGGCAAGAAACAAGAAAACCAACACAAGAGTATATTAAAAATTGTTTTATTAAAGATAAGAAACTTGTTTTTATTATTTGACAATGGAGACATATGCCCTGTTTGGTATGGCTTAAAATCCAATAAAAATTGAAAATATGGCCGTTATTGGGTCCCACCCGTCTAATAAAAGTCAACCATAACGACTAGTTTTTCAATTTTAATCTGATTTTTATCTCTACCAAACACCCTAATAATCATATCCCTAAATACAAGTAAACAAAAAACAAACTACTTAACCCATAAAGTCAACAAATTACATAAAACTATCTACAATAGTTAACAAAAGTTGGTCACACATAAAGATAAAATACTGGCATTTATTCAAGCTTCTTTACCACCGGTCAGTATCTACGTGCACAATTTTTCTTCATCTCACGTCATCCCTTTGACAAATGAATTTAGAATAAGAAAAAATCCATGCCGAAATTGCGCCGTGCTAAGAGTTCCACCACCCTCTATCTTTGTGGATTAAATTAAAAATTAATACAGTTAAGCTTGCTAAAAGCAATGTACTAATATGATGTGATGAATCCTATTTGTCACCAGGAGAGTTAGATTTACTCTTGGAGGTGGAAAAGGGGACTGAATTTGAAAGAAACGTCAAGCCAGCCGGTTGAGAACTAGACGAGGGCGGGGATTTGTTCATAAAATTTGAAGCATGTTTGTTGACGTTTGAAGTTGATGGAAAACTGGAAAGAATATGAAAATTAGGTTCTGTAATTGACTTTATATTTTGGCTGGAATTATCACCTACAGTTTGATTCTCTGCAGTACTGGAAGTAGCACCACCAGAGCGAATGATTGACGTAAGAGCAGCTGCTAATATAGATTGGAAAATTGGGTCTGAAGTAATTGCTTTTGTGGCAGCTGCAATAGCATCTGGTGGAAGAGACTGTTGTGTAGGGTTTAGATTCTTTTGCAAGTAAGATTGGTACAGGGTTTCTTGAGGATGTGATCCAAAGCTTAAAGTTTGGTTTTTGTTGTATGGTGGATTTCCATAACTGAGAACCCCATTACTCCAAGAGATTGGTAAAGCATTTGATTCGAAAGAACTGAAGTTGAGATTTGTCGTAGAATATCTTGGAGGAAAGTTACCTAGTCGAGCAGAGGCTGTGTTTGAAGTGAGATCAAGAGTGATAGTTGGATAGGAAAGGGAGGACGAAAGCGACGAATTTGGTAGGTAAAATGGCTTTGATGTCGAGTTGTCAGAGAGATGGAAATTGAATCCATTGAGATTCACAGAGTTTGTAGTAAGAGTAGATGATAAGGTTGCGCCTGATGATCCTGAGGTTGATGAGCCAGACATTAGCATGGAGGCAGCTGCAGAAGTGGTGAAGGCCATGGCAGTGGCAGAGACAGAAAGTGGATGGTTATGTGTTCCTTCATATGTAGTGATCAAGATGGACATGTCATCTGCACATCTTTGCAACTTCAAGTTCAAAAACAAGAAAGTAGTGAGAAAAGCATACACTTGCATATTCTAGTAACGACTAATAGCTTATTTGCTAGGATGGACTGTAATCTTGTTTATTTTTTCAATCACGTACCGAATATAAGTGATGGACATCACAATTAACGAGATTTTAACTTTTTTGGTGCACAATCCAGTCTAACTTATAAAGTGTGACAAGAATATACCACCATGTTTAACCTGAGGATCAAACATTTTTATGGAGTATAATGATACCTGCTTTCTAACCGGGCAGGATGGTGCAACAGTGCAACGATAATATGCTCGAGGGCATGGGTTTCCTTTCGCAATCTTCTGCCCATATTTCCTCCATTGACATCCATCATTCATCTATACAATCACACCAAAAATATATCCATTATAATTCAGCTTATATTTAATTGAACAAGAAAATTAAACCAATTTCAAGATAATACAGATGTAATAATCTCACTGTTGGGGTGTCACATCTGACTCTCACTGAAACCTTGGCTCTTTTAACAGGGTTCTGCTGTGAGAGTTCCCCATCACCATTTCCAACAATATTCTTCAACATGCTATGGGGTGGAAAATTCTCTCCTGCAGTTTCTTCCTTAATTTCTTCTACGCTAGTCTCCAGGCTACCAACCGGAGAAGGTTCGACTGGTGGTACTTTAAATTTGCAGTCCAGTCCTAGATCCAAGATTCCTTGTTTCTTTAATTTTTCATCCACTTTTTCTTTTTTTGACATTTTAGAGAACCCTTCTTTTTTTGCAAAGTGATCGCTTGAACTCATTCCCAGGCTGAGGGAGACAAGTTCTGCAGATTCTTCTTCTGTATCTTGAACTGGACTTGTTGATTTTTTAGCAGCTTCTTGTTGAACTACATCTTGGTATTGCATTTGAAGGGCCCGATAATCCTTTAACATTCGATCTAAACACATCCTTAGCCTCTGATTTTCTTCAATCACTTCACTGATCTCGACTTTTGCCAATTCAAGTTGATGATCATCCTGCAATTAATCCACACAATAACATTTCAAGTTCATGTAATAATCATCTTGAAATATCTCTTACATAGATAGATACAAAGAAGTTTTAAACAAGATTTTTTCTTCATAATTTCCCTTCAAATTCGAGACATTATGCCTATATATCCTTTCAAAATAGAAAGATAAAGAGCTAACCTGTTCCTTTTTGGCAGAAGAAGATGCCATTGAGTCATTAATTTCAGCTGATGATATCTCAATCTTAGTTAGAATAGGTCCCTGTCAAAATGTTTCTTGTAAGAAACTCAAAAATTTTGATTTGATAAATATAACTAGTATTGAAGGGTTTCACAAAGATTTTATTCACATTACATTATTAAAGAAATAGTATCAAAGGAATTATCTGTTCAGATTGAAAACTATTTACTCGGTAGCTATAAATTTGGACTTTCAAGGTCTTTAAGTAGTAACAAGTTGCGTATGATGTTTGAAATCACTAATTAATCTGGCTTTCTAGTTAAATAAAGGTCAATGGTGTAGAAGGGCTGCAAAGCTACTTTATAGCAATTTACTTACGAATATGACGTTTAAACTCAAATCTTGAAACATCGTTCTCTGAATTCATTATTCATTTTTTTTTATCAGTGTATATATTTACGCCATCCTACAGCCTGTAAATCAATTATTAGTACATTTAGATAATATATTCGCCGCTTTTTATCTCGAATTATCATCAAGAAATTATGAGAATGAGTGAAAAATAGATAACAAATCAATAAATGAATTAATCAATATCTAGTGCAAATTATATTTATATTTTGTTCTCACTTACATGCTTTGATAAATTCTTCTGATCAAAAGATAGCTTCAAGCTGTCATATCCATGGTCCCCTTTACCATATCCCACCTGACAAAAAATAATAATGTTAGGCTGTGGGTATTCAATAATCAGAAGCAAGTAGCCACAAATATTTGAAGGAATATGTATCTTATTTATCTTTCTCACTTATTCTATGCACAAAATGAAAATTCAAGCCAATTTTTTTCCCCTAAGATCTCAAAACTCAAGTGCTCTTTTTTGAATGTGTGCATGTATCAACTAATAATCTTAAATCAAATTTAAGTTGTTTTCTGTGTGTGATGAGATCAATTTAGAACATGGCTATATGAAAAATTTCACACACTTTAAAGTGAAAATTTACTATGAAATATTATTTACTTCCCTCTAATTCTTTTGAACCGGAATTGTCATAGACCTGCATATCATAGATGAAAAGAAAGATATACCTACCTGAAGAACAACATCTTCTTCACATCCTTTAACTTTTGAACTTGTTTCTGCTTTATTTTCTTCATTGACTTCACCTCCAGTAATTAACTTTCTCATAGTAGACTCCATAAAAGTTATACTCTCTTTCTTTCTCTTTCTCTTTCTCTTTCTCTTTCTCTTTCTCTCTAGGAATTGTTTTCTTTGTGATATGTTAACAGCAGTGGTATTCTTATGATGAGAGGGAGCCTGCACTATTTGACTTTTTAAAACAAATTCAAACTCTATAGCTTCATCCATCAAACACACACAAAATGTCAATGGCTGAATTGCATTAAACTTATATATACATATATAAATAATGCACTCACTGTCCAATTCATACCTACATATAAAGAAAAACTTGAAGAAGAAGAAATCAACTTCAACGTTCAAGTCTTTGAGACAACATGCCCTATATAATATTCATACACGTGCTTGGCTCCCATTTTTTTCAAAACTCATTTTTAACCATACATTATCCCGTAAAATAATTTTACAAATAAATCTAAAATTTTTCCTTATTTTTTAACCACATATTATTCAATAAAATACTATTTGAAAATTACATTTTAAAAAAAATGGAACTCAAACAAGAGCATAGGGGGCAAGTGGGTTGGATGGGGTGAGGTTAGCGCAATACTAGGTCTCCATGGCCGTATAGGCTAATATATATTTTTCGAATAATGTATAATTCAAAGTCGATTTTTTATTTTTTTTTATTTTTAGATTTACGTGTAGACAATTATTTTTTGGAGAGAACATATGAATAAAAATCAAAATAATCGAAATTTCTACATAGCAAAAGTCACATGATAATACCGATTACTGGTCAAACTTGTCCGCGAAAACAAAGAATCTAGGGCTTTGTGGTCCTGTGACACGTCCAAAGACCGGTTCCTCCGGTTGTCATCTTGCCTATTCAGCTTTGACTTCACTAGGGTTTTACTGAGATTTCTTTTGCTGACTATGGATTTGATCTTTATAAATTACAGTACTACTGCGCATCATAAAATATTCTAATTCAGAGAGAAAATTTATTAGAAATTAATTATTCTTTCAGAAAATTAATATTTAAGGTTTCCCGTAACAATCACCAAGTCTTCAAATTATTCATCTGATTACACATTACAGCATTCCATTAGTTGTCATACAAGAGCAAATGCATGTTCATAAAAAATTTGCTTATCTCATTGTACATGATAATTTCACCTTAGAGGGTCGATAAACGAATCATTTATGATAGATTACTATGTCATTCATTGCCTCTAAGTGCCTAGCTCGGTATCTATAGTTAGCTTTTATCATATTAGAATGATGTTTGATGGGGATTAAAATTAGATTTTTAATGAAATGTGATAGAAATTTTTAAAATATGTGGTTAAAAAGATATGAGATACATGAAAGATGTGGTTGATGCTAATTGTTTGACTTTAACTTATATTAAAATCAGATTTTAATCCGACCCAAACAGACAGTAAGTCTCCACAAAATCGTAAAACCATATATACATAGGATTGACGTTTGTGCAATTCCATAAACTATCCCTCTCCCGAAATATAGGATTAAAACTTTCCACGTCTCAAATTGAAATTAAAGGTTTAATATATGAATAATGTTACCTATATGAACTGTTAATGGTATTCAATGCATTTTAAATTTTAATCTTTCTCAAAGTTAGCCCTTGTTTGGTGGTCTTTCTTACAAAAAAAATAGTGATTTTTTTAAGAATGTATGGTTAAAAAGTAAGAGAAAAAATTGAGTTTACATGTACAATATTTTATTTTGTGATTGTGTAATTGAAAATAAGTATATATATATTAAAAAAAAAAAAAGAGTTTTTAAAGAATGTCAAACAAACAAGAACTAAGTATATTACTTTTTCGATTTTGAGTATTTGAGAATTATTTCTCTTAAGACACTCATTTTTAATTATATATAATCCAATAAAATTACTTTTCACGTTTTCTCATAAGTTTTCCTTACTTTTTAACTATGATTTAAAGAAAAACACTTTTCAACGAATCTAAATCAAACAAGTACATATATTGTGGAATTGGAGGGACTGACTCCTAAATATGGTTTAGAAGGCAACGACTCTAAAATGTTATAATGATATATGATTAATTAATTAAATCTAAGCCTTGAAACTTGATTAATTAGAATGTAATTAAGCTCCAAATTCTAAAAATGATTATTGATTACTCGTACCAAAATCCAAATGTTAAGAGGTCAACTAAATACATTTTTTAAATTTCTAATCGCACTTGTTGTAAACAAACAAATCGTTCTATACCACTTGTTGAGAACCAAGCCAAATAATAAATATGAGAATAATATGACTAATGTGAAAATAATGGATTACGTAGAAAATAAGATTTACGTTAAAACTCAAATACGATAAAACAACAGATAGAAGCGGGGAATTCACTATAATCAATTGTAACGAGTTACAAATGATCGTTTGGATCAATAACTAATTGAACAATTGATCAATTCCAATATTATTGTATACCACATATTTATAACAAAAAATCACTAAATACTATGAGAATTAATATATGAATAGTTTAGTATAAGGTAAAGTTTCAATACAATAGGTAAAATCAATTATTGACAATTTGGGATGAAATATTAGTCAAATTCACTTTGGATTCCTTCAAAACATCTTCAAGCTTACCCTTCAAAACATCTTCAAGTTTACTACATACTCATATTACTCATCTAACAACATCTTCAATCAAATAGGATAATCGGTACTTATGCTCTTACATTTCACTTTTTGACATTTTTACCATTATTTTCTCATTTCATTTCAAAAAATGTCATTTTTAACTCGTTTTCTCAATTAAAAGCTATAAAATAACGAATATATCATTCTATTTAAATAAAACAAAAAAAAAAAGAACTAATTATAACTATAGTCTCAATTTTTTTTAATCGAGTCTCAAATAAATTATTAAAATAGTAATTAACATATAATATATATATATATACATTTCATTATTATTGTGAAAAACATTCATACCTTTCATTTTTTTTACATTTTCACCATTTATTACGCATTTGATTGTGCCAACCATCATTTCTTTTCATTTTCATCCAATTTTCCAATAAAAGTTGTGGATGACGAATATATTGTCCTACTTAATAAATAAATAAGAATAATTTTTTTCTAATTTCTAACTTTTTAATAATACATTTGGGATTCGTTTGCACTTTTTATTTTTTTAATTTTTTAATAATTTATTAAGGACTCGTTTGCACTTTTTTTTAAAAAGTAAATTCTAGCCCTCGGTTGACACCCATTAATTTCTCATTCTCATTATCATTCTTTTTCTTTTTCTTCATTTCAACAACATTCTATCAATAAAATAATATTACACATAAACCTAAAAAAATTCTTACTTTTAACTGCACATTCTTCCATCAATCACTATTCAAAAATACATTTTTCTACTAAAATGGGTGTCAAACACTCTCCTAATTTTTAATAATTTATTTGGGACTTGTTTACACATTTTAATTTTTTTTTAATTTCTAGTTCTTTCATAATTCATTTGGGAATCATTTGCACTTTTTTAGAAAAAAATTAATTTCAAAATTTTTTAATAATTTATATGTGACTCATTTGTACTTTTTTTAAAAATAGGACTGTGGCTATAATTAATTTTTTAATTTTTCTTATTTAAATAGGAGTATATTCGTCATTTTTCAACTTTTATTGAGAAATTTGATGAAAATTGAAAGAAATTAATGTTTGTGCAATCAAATATATAATTGAGGGTGAATTGCCAAAAAAAATGAAAGGTAATGATTTTTTTCACAATAATAGTGAAATGTATTGAAGATATGTGCTAATTACCCTTTTAATAATTTATTTGTGACGCGTTTGTACTTTTTTAAAAATTTTGAGACTGATTACAAATAATTCTTTCTTTTTCTTTTTGTTTTATTTAAATAGAAGGGTATATTCATCTTTTCATAATTTTTAATTGAGAAATGGATGAGAATGATCTTTTGCATAATGAAAGGTGAAAATAAAGTTGAAAATGTAAAAAAATGTAAGGTAATGAAGTTTTTCACAATAATAATAAAAGGTAAAGACATTATGTGCTAATTATTCTAATTAAATACTCAACAAAACTTCATGTCACAACTCAATTTTAACAAATTTCACGTTGACATGAATTCCATTGTAAGAAATAAAAATTAATCTTTCAACTCCAACAAAATTCTACAAACAAAACACTCCACCAACTTACTTGATCTCTTCCAGAACATTCATGTTCCTGCAAGGATGCCTGATTTGCTGAGAAGTTTCCCATTCTATGCAGCTTATGGCCTGGAAGATATCCTTGTCCTCAGAATGCTCGGGCATATGGCAACGAGTGCAAACTAGTTTCTTGGGGTTAGCCTTGAAGCATCTTTCAGTTGAATGTCCAGGGACCTTGCAAAATGTACAATAGTATTTCCTTTATGTCACTCCAACCTGTTTAACTCCATCACTAAGGGTCCCTCTTGTGATTAGTGCCATTAAATCAGATGTGGAAATGTCTACTGAAATATGTCTTCTCTTCTCTTCTCTTCTTGTTGGATTAAGGAATACACCTCATTGAGATTGGAAAAATGCTCGTTTAATAGAATTTGAGCATTGAGTGCTTTGTATGAATCATTTAAACCCATTAAAAACTTCATTACCAAATCCCTTCGTTGATTTTCAACAACACTGTTCAGTCCTCCACAAGTACAATTAGGAATCAATTCATAGTTCATTAATTCATCGAGAAGAGTCTTGTATTTTGAAAAATATACACTTAATGTTTAGTAATGGCTTGTTTTACCTCATAAATTCGTGGTGCAAACTAAATTCGTGATCCTTCAAAAGTTGAGCTTGGTGTTTTAACAACTACCACCTCTCAATACTCAACAAAAATTTGGATCACAATCCAATTCTGACACAACTAATAGACTAATTAATTAAAATACAATCAACTTGTAATTAAACGTGTGATTAACGCAGCACATGCAAGATTATTAAAATTTTGGTCATCCTAAATTATTCTCCCTTAAGTTCATTCATTTGAAAGATTAATCTTAATAAAATTCTTAATTTAAGATATTTTATTTTATTTTAAAAACTTACCGGAGAAGTGGTAAATTGCGAAGCACGCCCTTTTAAAAAAATTCTTGGGAGAAAATTATTGTTGGGATCCACTTCCAAGTAGCATGGTTTTGGATCCTTAACTTTCAGAAATGATGTTTTAATGTGGAAGTTAAAATCTCACTCAACTTAAAACTGGATGTTTAGTAATTTTTGCAGTTTTTACCTCAAATTTTAAGGTTTTGAAAAATCTGTACAATTTTAACATCCACATTGACATTTTGTTTCATAAGTTTCATAATCTAAATACACGTTGCAGATTTAGAATCTCAATTTTAAAAGTTGAGATCCAAAACCACAATAATTCAAAGATTTGGGAGTCCATCCCTAATTTTCTTATTTTCTTACACAAATTCTTTTTTCTTTTGCGTGTGTGTGTTCATAGAAAAACAAAACAAAGTACAAAAAAATTAACTAATGGACCTTACAAAGGTCACCCTAGTCATGTTCGCTAAACGCAACGGATTAATCCAGACAATTGAACTTTTCAACACCATCATATTATCATCTTGCATTTCTCAACTATTTATGTGTCTTAATATAAGCAAGATCTCTACGTTGAGCCATTGAAGCAAGTAGTGACAATCTTCAACTAAAGCTCCATTGGAGACTCTAATGTGCTTGCAAGTTTCAAGCACTTTATTTCTCCATCCTTGTACTTGATGAGTAATAAGCATTTAAATCGGTGTTCTAAAAAGAATAAAATGTAGTTAGGCGTAAAGGTGAAATTTCAAATTTTACGAGGTTAAGCGAATTTAAGCAAGACTTAGGCGTAAAAATCGTTTTTTATTTTTAATATTATTTTAATTTTTTAATCATTTTAAGAATTATTTAATAATTAAAATAATACATATCAAACATCTAAAATTATAAAATACTATATTTACTTAATAATTCCTTTCATTAGTCAATTATACAATTTTCAAATTTTCGAAATGCGAAAATTAATATATTTTTCATAGTTCCAATTTTCAACTAGACAAGTCGTAATTGATGAATTTATAGGAACATGCATTTGGAGTTTTCAATAAAATAATGAACCTCAAAATATAATTACATAATTTAGATAATACCATAGATTAAATCTTATTTAACTATTTAGTAAAGTCATTTTTAACTTTTGTACGGATAAAATCTTTTAGAAACTTGAAATTAAAGGCAAATGAAAAGTTTATTAAAAAATAATAATAATAATCTAAAGTCAAATAAAAGACTTTTTAAAAAAGGAAAAAAAAAAGACTAATGAAGCGCGCTTTTGGAAGACAAAAGAGAGGAAGAAAGAAATTTAACCGTTTAGGAATTCGAAAAAAAAATAAAGTTTAGGCGTGAAGCGAAAAGTTCTGTTAAACTACTCTAAATACAATCCAAAACTTTGCTATTGAGCTTGAAACAAGGACAAATATTTGAGATTTATTCCCCCCTACGTTGTGCCGAGCAACATGCTATATTTGAATAAAAAAAAATTTATTTTCATTTTAATAGAATAAATTATTGAATAAAATATATTATAAAATATTTTAAATTTAAATCTTACTATCATCTATATAAGAATTGATACAAGTTTTTAAGTTTCGATGAATAGTGAATTCAACCTCTATGTAAGAGTTAAAAAATAAATCATAATTTTGTGTATTTATCAATTTAAAAGTTTAAAGATACTGACAATATAGACGTAACTTTCACAAATATATAATAGACTTAATCAACGTCACTCCAAATAGAAAAGTTCAATCAATACATATGCCGCCATTATTTAATCATACATAGCCAAGATCCAAAATAAATAGTGTGATTGGACAGAAATTGATGGCGTGGCAACTTTTATTCAGATAAAGAGTTGAAAAGGGAGTGCTGAAATAGCCAGCAAGTCTTACATACGAAATTAAAGCCAAAAATCAAATTTCAAACGTTTATATTCGTGAGTTTTGCTAGGGAGACAAGCCCATCTCTTCAAGGGGCGCATGTGGCACCCTCTATTGGCTGAGCGTTTGTGTTGTTCGTCCAGAGTTCACGTGGTTGTGAACAAATAGCAAAACTCTTTATAATAATCAGTGGATTATGAGTAAAACATGGGGCCATTATTTGACCTAATATATTTATTTATTTAGTATTTCCAACTCCAAGCCTTTAGAGTGGACAAGCATTGTAATATTTGTACAATGTTTCTTACAACCAACTCTCTATATTCTAGCAAAAATAAAGATATGTGTACAGTATTAGTTGACAATAATGGTTGACAATCATGTATTGTCAAGATTCTAGCATGTGATGTAGAACATATTTTAAAAAAAAAAGATGGATATGATAATGTCAAATAAGATGTTGTCAGGCAATGTTATGCATGTAGCATGATTCTTCTAGCAAAGGATTGGTTCTTGATTTTTATTTTATTTTATTTTTGTGTATTTGACTTTTGATAACTATTGATTATGATATTTTTTTTTTTTTATCTAAGCAAGTGTTGAAAGTGATTAAATAATATTTTACAAATCGATGATGTGTTAAAAAGAAAGTGGGTATTTTTTTTTGTATTTCATTGATAAGATTTTGACTCAATAAAATTTCGACATATCATGTGTTGGTAAACAAATCTACAAATTATGATGTACATGTATTGTTGACCCCGAAAAATGAGTCCAACATATGTCGGGCGCTTTCTTGCCACGTCAACACGGTTTCGGCGTGTTTCTACCGGAACAGTTACGGTAATCAGCCTGAAATGGACGCGGGAGACGCTTTTCGGCAAGAGACAAAAACGTTCGGATTCCGACGGTGAATCAATGACAATCGCACTGTTAACGACTGTCAGACCAATAACCAAGAATATCACTTTCTCTCTATTTGAATGAATATGTGGAATGATAGATTGAGGGAGTTGTTTGTGAGATATTCAAAGTATTTAACACTCGAACCTGTCCTCAACTATCATGTAAAAAAAAATTATGGAAGAATTGCTAAGTATTCACTTCTGAATCTTCAGGGTTTTGAGTACATAAGTGCTTCAACCCTCGTTTCTTACAAGGAGAGGCTATTTATACTTCCTTGACTGACATGGTCATCGTGGATCAAAACCATGTGGCCATATCTCCTATACTAAGGCCTCACGTCATTGTCTATTTCTATAATTAATATTTTGACAAGGAGTCAGTCGTTCTATATTGTAGACTGACACACTGACACATTATTATTACAGACATCACAACAGTCATTTCAGGGATATTCGAATCTTCTGTGCGGTCAACATCGGGCTAAGGGCTTCATACGCTTTAGAACTTGTGACAACTCGTAAGGATCTCGACCTTAAGCTCCAGTGCTTCGCATACGAAGAGGGGTTCAGCATCAGCTTCAGTCTTCAATAAGACTTCGAATGTTTGTTTCTTTTAACATTTTGACTCCATTGACCTTCCCGTGACCTTTCTGCCGACTTCTTGCCAACGTGGATTTGTTGTCCACGTGGCAATCTCTATTGGAGCCTTGGAGGCGAGGCGTAACAATAGTCCCCCAAGTAGATGCTTGATTATTTATGTAATGCATGGACTTCAAGTGTTGCATAATTTCTGAAATGACGAACTTCTAATAGAAGGGAAGAAATGGAGATAGTTCTTCGCATCATTATAGGGGTAGGCTCATATGACTTGTGCAGAACCCCTCACATCATCCGAAGTGGTTTATCTTGGTAAAAATTATATCTTTATGATCCACATTGGAAGAGGTTGTTGGAATGGAGCACTTTAGAGCTACATTCCCCAAAGCTCCTTCGTATATCCGTAGCTCCTTCGTATATCCGAGGTTCCTTGGTAGATCCGAGCGGTAAGAGATGGGGGAGGGTCTGATATTCACAAAGCCTCTGAATAACTAATTACAAGGGGTTTATTGTCTTTAAATCATTTTGAATTACACAAGGCGTCCTTAATTATGGCGTCTCAATGATTTGATGTCATAGTGCATT
Organism: Fraxinus xanthoxyloides; assembly: GCA_903798325.1. Taxonomy (NCBI): domain Eukaryota; kingdom Viridiplantae; phylum Streptophyta; class Magnoliopsida; order Lamiales; family Oleaceae; genus Fraxinus; species Fraxinus xanthoxyloides. Next base: position 14,722 of record CAIGRL010110781.1, read on the forward strand.
TCCAAGAAAAAACGAATGAAATGGTACGACTTCCAATACACGTAATTGTCGTATTTAATGGGCAATGATGGTTTTTCCCCCCATGTCCCTTCCTAAATCTTAAATGCATGAGGGCATGTATGGCAGACGTCCAGATCTGGGCCTTTGAAGACGAAGCGTCGATGTGCTGGGTAGTTCAAATCTAAACTTTTGAATAAACGGTTGGATGGTCTAGATTGTGATCCAACGGCTGGGGTTTAGTGGATCTGCCTATAAAACGCATGGTTTTCAGATGGGATTTTCTTTACTTTTGCATGAATTTCTGCTTCATTGCTTTCAAAAATCATTTGATTCTTCAAGTTCTTTTGAGATTTTCTCTAAGTGTTCCTTTATTTGTTGGTTTTCTTCCCTTTTCCTTTGTCGCTTTTGCTGATTTCAGTGCTCTTCCCCTTAAGTATTGTTGTCTTTTCTCTTATTTGTGAGCTTTTGAATCAACTTTGTAGACCAATGGCCTCTTCCACTTCTTATGGGGATGTCGTAGACACGACTGAGTTAGCAAGTGAATTAGGGGTTCAAATAATAGCAAGTGAATTAGGGGTTCAAATAACTAGCACGACTGATCTTATAAAGGCCATTGAGACTGGTCGAGGTACTTCGATTTTTAGGGGTAGAGTAGGGATGATGACACTTGGGAGCTACCGAAATTCTCTCTTCATTAGATCCGACCTGCTTAGCCAATCTTAGGAAAAAATATAGGATCCCTTACAATATTGAGCTTCTTTCCCTCTCTCCTGATGAGCGAGCGTAATATCCCAGGCACAGTTGTGTCGCCATCAGTGAGTTCCTCTTGAAGGCCGTGCTTCGCCTACCAATCCACTTATTTTTCTGGGGCAGTTCTTAGACTTTATGGGTTAGCCCTCACCCTACTCATCCCAAACGCCTGGGCCCAACTAGTGGGTTCCTATTTTCTCTAGAATGAGGACTCTTTAGGTGAAGACATGCCTTTGCATGTACTTTAGGTCATTTACCAGCCTCGATCCTTAGGAAATGGCGATTCTTGAGGCTGGTATTCCTTATGTCCTTGGGAGGCACACTCACCCTTCGTCCTAGGCCTGCCTACATCCATTAAAGGATGGAAAAAACCTCATTCTATGTCAGGGGGAAGTGGCAGGAATGCGAGGGCAACCTTGTCCCCACGTTAAAGTTTCCACCTCTTATTCCGAACCTCGTGAGTGAGTTTCCTTATTTTTTTGATTTCTTGAACTGACGAAGTCTGATATTTACGTTTTTGTATTTGTATCTGGTGGGTCGGTCGAACGGTTCAAGATCATAGAAAGTGATTCGAACACACTCTCTAAGGTTTACAAGAAACCATCTGAAGTGCGTGACTTCAGCTGCCTCATCCATACCAGTTGCTTTTTTGAGGACTTTTGTTTGATGGCGAGAAGGGGTAAGAAGTTCTCACACTTGTATTTTCTTCCATTTTTCTTTGTAAAACTTTTGCTGACCATGTTTACTTTGCTTATTGTTTAGATAATTTTGAGAAGAAGAGACTCCACATCCCCGACATGGCAACTATCTTGGCTTTCACTTCAACTTCTGGCCGTAAAGGCATGAAGCCCTCATCTGTTGAAGGAAAGCGGGTGAGGGACAAATTGAGAGCATCAGCAATGAGACACCTCTCAGGAGGAAGGACAACCTCCTTTGGTTGATAGGGGAAAAAATGGTGGCCAAGGAACCAAAAAAGAAATTCATGGTGGGCAGCTCAAACGACATTCTCCTCCTCGATCTGAGATGCATGCGGAGGAGAAGGTACTGCAGCCTCAATTGATGCGGCTTCAGGGGACAAAATGACTGCTGCCTTGAAGCCTTAGAGGCTAGCCCCTCTTAAGAAATCAAAGGGCTCTAGTAACTTAACCACTTCCGATCATTCTCAAGGTAGGTCGCCCTTGGCCAGCCGGTCTGAGGAGCTTGAGTCTAAACTTTGAAGCTCTTGCACTCCTACCTTCCGAGATCCAGACTGCTACATGACATTCTACAAGTTCTAGATGGATAAATGGAAATCTTTCATAGAGAAGAATGAAGCTACGGACGTCATTGCCACAACATTGGACCAAGCTGTGAGGTCATTTAGCATGATTATCGAGGTGGAGTCCCTCTTTAAGACTCTCAAGAAGAAGAATAGGGAGTTCTTGGGCAAGGCCTCCAAAGCTGAAGAGGTTGCGAACAAAGCCAAGACTAAGGCTGAGGTATCGGGAAAAAAAAAGGGAGGCAGTGGGGTCTACAAAGCTCGCTTCTGCCTTAGCAGAAATTGAGTCTTTGAAGAAGAAGCTCCACTTATCTCAAAGTGAGGTGGCCTCTTTAACGAAGCGAGTGGAGACTTCTGATGCCCACCAGAAGCTAGCAACCAAGGCCCTTAAAAAGGCTAATAAGAAGAATTTTAAATTGAGGAGGCAAGTGGGGGAACTGACCTCCCAAGTGGCCAGCATAATGGAAGAAGTTGAGACCGTCGGAAGTGACGCCGAACGCACTAGTAAAAATGTTGAGCAGAACTTCCTGGCTAACTTTCATCTTACTGAAGCGTACCAACATTTTGGGAAATACTGAACGAGGTATGTCTACACGGAAGTGATCAAGTGGCTGGAGGTGCACACTCGGGACGTTAAAACTTCTGACCTGAGGGTTGAATTTCTTGAGGATGAAGCTGAAGAGACCGAACCACAAACTCTAGTAGAGGGGACCTAAGTAATTGAGCTCGACGAAGATGTTGCTGAGGAAGTGGTCCTTGATGCTATAGTGCCCTTTGTGGCTCCTCAACCCCCCGCCCCTTAGGCTTTCAATGTACTTTTCCCTTTTAAAATTTATTTAGGTGTAAGGGCCTTGGCCGATACAATGTGATTCTTTATCTAGTAAAGCTCAGTTGGTTTTTATTCAAATTCTGCATTTTCGTTACTTTTACTCAGCCTCAATGTGTTTGACAACTTTGGTCTAACCCAGTTGTATTTTAACAACAACTTCTAATTTAAATCCAGTTATAACTTAATAACAACATAAGACATTCGACAACTTAATAATAATGATGAGGTAATCTGTGACAAAATCAGACCCTCCTAAATACTTGGGATCTGACCCGATGTAAAGCACGTAGATAAATTTAGTTAAGTTCACGAATATTTCAACTTACTTAATAAACTTAGTCAAGTGTTAGGAGGTTGGACCTAATCCATGCCTTACTAGACTTTTATAAGTGTAAGTTCAGAATCAAACTCACATAATAGGTCGAACGGAGACCCTTAATTACTTACACTTTGCTGAACCGGATAATTATGTTGTTGAGGTCAAATGTGTATGCAAGACCTCAGTAACATCAAACCTTCACATACTTTTTGTTATTAATGACTTAAACGTTAAAAATTTGTTCAAGTGTTATAGGGTCGTGTACCTTAACAGCTTTTTCGAACTTCTAAGCATATCGATTTGCACGAGCTGAGGCTCTCTTCGTACTTCAGACTCTTCTCTAGTTGTATTTACAATTTACACAAGTTTAGGCAACTTGTTTTGCTCTTATTTTTATAAGGTCGGATGATTTGTCCATTCCAAAGCCCTCGTAATAAATTCACATTTTTGCCTTCATAAGGCCATTTTATTCTTGTAGATGTTTCTTCGAGACGTTTGGTCTTTTCGAAAATAGTTTTAACTCATAATTTAATATAACAAAAGTTGTATTTATACAAGATGTCTTACATCATTGATATTATTTACGCAAGTGCTCTACATTCCAAGGATGAGGTTGTGCTTTTCCATCCATGTCTTTGGTTTTGTAGGTCCCATGCCGAACCTCTTCTTCGATGCGGTAAGGCCCCTCCCAGTTGGGGCCAAGGGTCCCTAATCCATACTTTTTTTGAATATGGGAACACCCTTCGTAGTACCAGTTTGTTTAGATGTAATGACTTCTTCTTTACTTTCGAGTCATAAAATCTAGTCATTTTTCTTTGATACATGGCCAACCTAACCTAAGAATCATCCTTCTCTCTTTAAGGAGGTTCAGCCCACATCTTCTCATCTCATCATTACTTTCTTATTGAAGTATGTTCTCCTACGAGATGGAAGACCTACCTCAATAGGGCTTATAGCCTTAGCCCCATAGGCCATAGAGAATGGAGTCTCTACAGTGGCGGTTCGGCTTGTTGTCCTGATTGCCCAAGGGCAGCTCATCGACCTATGCTCCTTTGGACGCATCCAGCTTTCTTTTCAGGGTGAATTTAATCGTTTTGTTAACAGCCTCGACTTGCCCATTGGCCTGAGGGTGATGTGGGGAGGAAAAATACTTCTTGATGCCCCATTCCTCACACATATTCCTGAACTTCTTGTTATTGAACTGGCTGCCATTATCTGATACAATTGAATGACGAATTTCGAACCTGGGAATGATGTTCTTCCATAGGAACTTGGAAGTGTTGGCTACAGTTATCTTAGCAAGTGGTTCGGCTTCTACCTATTTTGTGAAATAATCAATGGCGACAATTGCGAAGTAGGAAGAGGTCCAATCAAATCGATTCCCTATTTAACAAACGGTCAAGGGCTTGAAACCACACTCAGCTTTTGTGAGGATTGTCTCTGGATAGTAGCAAACCATTGGCACTTATCATATTTTCTAAGGAATTGTTGTGCATCATTTTTCAAGGTGGGCCAATAATACCCTTGCCTAAGTACCTTCAATGCTAAAGACCAACCTTTTTTGTGATTGCGACAAACCGCCTTATGGGTTTCCCTGAGTACATAGTTTACTTGTTCTCCTCCGATACACTTTGGTAGAGGTAGTGAAAATCCATATATGTACAGCACCTCTTCTTGGAAGACGAAGTGTGCAGCCCTCATTCTGAGCTTTTGAGCCTCTTCTTTCCCCAATAGCAGGGTCTGATCCCTAAGGTAAGATATAATAGACTTCATCCATAGTGGGGTATCCTCTACCCACATTATTGTCTCACTTACATCAGTAGAAGGTTTGGAAAGGTGTTCGATAGGGACCACTGTGAGTAGTTCGGATTCCTTGCTGCTTGCCAATTTTGCTAGTACATCGGCATGGGCATTCTAGGATCATGGGATCTGTACCAATTCAAACTTCTCAAATGAAGGGACGAAACTCATCACCAACTTTAAATATGCCGCCATAGACTTGTCCCCAGCAGAAAAATTCCCATGAACATGACTAACCACTAGCTGGGAGTCACTGCTGATGATAAGCCTCTTTACTCACATTTCCTTTGTCAATCTTAGGTCGGCTAAGAGGGCCTCACATTTGGCTGCGCTGTTTGTGGCCTTGAAGCCGAACCTCATAGCACAAGTGAGTTTTTACCTCTCTGGGCTGACCAAGATGATTTCTGCTCCTGACCCCGTGTCTCCAGAAGACCCATCAACCGAAAGGTTCCACATTTGGGGTTCAACGGGTTCCTTTTCTTCCTCAACCTCCAGAACATGGGTAAACTCGACCACGAAGTCTGCTAGGGGCTTGCCCTTTGATGGTTGCCATAGGTTTGAAGCTGATGTCGAACTTACTAAGTTTCGCTGCCTATTTAAGTAAACTCCCTGAAGCTTCAGGCTTCTAAAGCACCTACTTGAGGGGGTAATTTTTCATACATGAATACTAAGCTTGGAAATACGGCCTCAACTTAAAAGGCCAGCTTCTCCATGTCTGCATACCAGTTTCTGTTGCTTAGAGTACTTTACTAACCTAATAAACTGGTAGCTGGTGGTTATTTTCTTCTCTGATTAGAACTGAGCTCAAGGCTTCGGAAGTTACTGCTAAGTACAAATGCCCCTCACGATCCTTTGGTTTGGAGAGAAGGGGTACCTGGCCCAAGTGTTTCTTCAACTCTTGTAAGGCTACTTCACATTCCTTTGTCCACTAAAATTTGTTCCTCCCCTTGAGGACCTTAAAGAAGGGTAAGCATTTATCTCTCACCTTGAAAATGAAATGATTTAAGGCTGCAACTCGTCCAGTGAGGCTTTGCACTTCTTTTGGCTTTTGGGGGACCTCATTTCAATCAAATGACTTTTTTAGGGTTCACCTCGATTCCTCTTTGGTTGACAATGTAACCTTGAAATTTGCTTGATGACATCCCAAAAGCACATTTCAAGGGATTGAGCTTCATCCGGTACCTTCGTAAAATTTGGAATGTTTCATTGAGATGGGCAATGTGATCGCTTGCCTTTAAACTTTTCACCAACATATCATCCACATAGACCTCCATAGTTCTCCCAATAAGGTCGACAAACATCTTGTTAACAAGTCTTAGGTAAGTTGCCCCGACGTTTTTCATTCCGAAAGGCATGGCTTTGTAACAATAGAGCCCTTTATCTGTGATAAAAGAGGTATGCTCTTCGTCTGCCGGGAACATGGGGATCTAGTTATACCCCGAATAGGCATCCATGAAGCTAAAGAGCTCATGCCCAGCAGTTGAATCCAGAAATTGATCTATTCTAAGGGGTAGGAAACTGTCCTTGGGGAAAACTTGGTTCAAATTTGAAAAATCTATACATATCCTCTACTTCCCATTGTGCTTTTTCACGAGAATCGAGTTTGAGACCTGCTTTGGGTACACAGATTCTCATATAAACCCATTATCAACTAGCTTCTTAACATCGTCTTTTAGAGCCTCATATCTTTCTGGGTTGAGGGCTCTCCTCTTTTGCCTATGTGTCGTAGCCTTTGGATCAATATTCAAGTGGTGGCAACTGACCTTAGGGTCAATGTCTACCAAGTTGCCGTACTTCCAAACAAAAACATCAAGGTTTTTGAGTAAGAAGTTTTTCAACTCCTGATTCATTTCCAGTGGTAAGTTACTTCCTACCTGTAGGCATTTAGATAGATCCAGTGTCTGTTGGGAAGGTCTCCAGTTCTTCCATAGGAGCTGTTTGAAGCTCCCAATCAATGATGCGAAGGTCTAACTCTTCCAAGCAAACTGCTTCTTCAGCAGTTGTCCCTTCTTTAGGGGCCTCGATCATAACAACGTCTTCCCCTTGTTCAAGGAGGTTGCTCATGACAACATCGGTGACAATGACATTGACGGTTCTTGGTTCCACTTTCCTCAGGGAATTTTGAGTAGGAAATTTCATGTATAGGTGATGAATGGAGGTGACTAACCATTGATCCTTCAGAGCGGGTCTCCCAAGTACTCCATGATAAGCAGATCGATTATCAACCACCAGGAACTCCATGAAGTGGCGAACAATTAGAGGTTTGGTCTCCATCTCTATTGCTAGAGTAATTTTGCCTCTTGGGATGATGATATCTCATGCAAAGTTATATAAGGGGAAACTCATTAGGGTCATCTCGTGGTCAACTTTTATTTTGCCAAAAGTGGTTCTAAAGATAATATTGACCGAGCTCCCATTAATCACTAACATTTTTTTCAAGCCATTGCAGGCCACGACAACCCTTACCAATAGGGTATCACGGTGAGGATAATGCACTCTCACCATATCTTCCTGTGCGAATGTAATTGGTGGAATTGTCCTTCCAATTGAAGAATGGTTAACTATGTAGCTCGCCATATGAGGATCTCTTGCTTCCCTAGCATAATTCCTTTGAAAATTCCTGGATTTTCCCAACATCCAGCCTCCAATGATTGTATCGATTTTTCTAATGGGCTCCTGCTCGTTGCTAGGTGGGGGGGCTCCTTCTTTTCCTTTGACCCTCTCTAGGCCTTTCAGTGTTATTTTCCTCCCTCTTGAAGGGTCATTTCGGTTGGGCCGACGTTGCTCATTATTTACATGCTGTTGATTTTTCTTGTAAGGAGCATTCCTTTGAGTACGTCTCTTTATTCCTTGGTTTTGGTTACAGGATTGCCTTATGACATCCCAACAATTCTCCGTACGATGGCCATAGAATTGATGGTACGTGCAATAATTGGGCGCTTCGTCCCTATTCTAGGTTCAGCATTTGTCCCCTGCCTCGTCCCCTTGGTGGGTGTCTTGGGTAAGGATAACGCTGATGCATTTCAGCACCAGGATTGACCTCTTCATAAGCTAAGGTAGGTACGGCATTGAGCGTTATTGTGGCAAGCTCTTGTCCATAATTTAGTGGTGCATGATGATCCATCAAATGGGAAGTATGACCTTTCCCCCTTCGCATTTGAGGAGGTGGTAGCCTCGGCTAGCCCTTTTCCTATGATTTCTCAATTCTTCATTGAGGATTTCACGCCTTATCATTTCCAATAGAGCGTCATACGTGGTTGGGTCCTTGTTCTACACGTCCCTAAAAAATGGGAATTCATGTTCAATCCTCCTCGTAAAGCTATTAGTGATTCCCTATCCGTGACTTGATCGCAGTAAGTCATTTGATCGTTGAAGTGGGATAAGAAACTTTTTTGTGACTCACCCTGATGTTGTCGCATATCATGCAATCTCTGAATGGGTCTTTCTCCTTCTTTGATTGTTGCAAAGCATTTCAAGAACATCTTTTTGAGGTCGAGCCAGCTTCAGATGCTTCGTTCTGGCTATCTTGTATATCAAATTTATGCTCCTCCACTTAAGGTTAAGTGAAAGGCTCTGCACTTCATAGTTAGTGTGGCCCCCTTCAGATTCATGTGTGTTTTATAGCTGTTCATGTGCTTTGCAGAGTCGTCTCTCCCATCATACTTGGAAATTTTAGGGAGAGTGAAATGGTTCAGCATGGGGGCATTCTTTATGGCCTCTGAGAATGGCGTATGCTCATCATCATCATCAAGGTCATAGGATCTCTAAGGCTCATCCCGGACTTATCCTGTCGAAGATACTGGCCGACCTCTGGGATCTGTCTTCTGACTCGTAGTTCGGAGGAAAATTGAATGGAACTTCAAACGGCCTTTCCAAAGCATAATAGGTTGACGTATCCACCTCGACCTCTCTTTCATGTAGAGCCTCCATCCTGGTATAATGATGTCCAGCCATTTGGCTTTAGACTTCTTCTTCCTCCTGATAATATCCTTAAGGATTCGGGAATGCGTTCTCTCTAGCTGCATAGGGAGGGACATGATATCCTTATCGTCCCTGCATATTCATCAGTATCTCTTGCATGGCCAAGTTCTGTTGGGTTATGTTTCTCATATGGCTGCTATTGTGGTCATTTCTCTTGTAAGCCTAGCTGCGATCCTGCCCCCACCTGTGGACCCTCCTCGTCTTTGTCCTGGAGGTCATGGGCGAGCAGTTAGGGCAGATCATGAGGGTTCTCCTTCTTCAGGTATTCTCTTATCCTTCTATATGCACTTTTATCATTTGAACTCATCTTTCTCCAAACACTTAGTGTGAAGTTTTCCCTTTTTCCAAGGGTTTTAGGTTTCTAACAACCCCTTTTCGGGGATACTCATTTTTCAAGTGTTAGAACTCTTTTGGCCAAACTTTCGTTTGTAGCCTAGCCTTTTCTTCACGTATTTTTGTGGTTAAGCGTATAGATTCCCACAGATGGCGTCAATCTGTTGATCCAAAAAAATGATCCTAACAGATGTTGGGTCCACTCTTGCTATGTCGAGCACTTTCAATGCATTTTTACAGTAATGAGTGCGGTAATCAGTCTAAAATGGATGTGGGAGGAACTTTTTGGCAAGAAACGAAAACGTTCGGGAGGTATGAATCAACAACAATCGCGCTGATAACGACTGTCGGGCCAATAACCAAGAATATTTATTTCTCTCTGTTTGAATGAATATGTGGAAGGATAGATTGTTGGAGTTGTTTATGAGAGATTCAAAGTATTTAATACTCGAACTCGTCCTTAACTATCACGTAAAGAAAAGATTATGGAAGAATTGCTAAGTATTCTATTCCGAATCTTGAGGGTTTTGAGTACATATGTGCTTTATCTCTTGATTACAAAGATGCCAACCCCCTTTTCTTACAAGGAGAGACTATTTATATTACATTAGCCGACGTGATGATCGTTGAATCAAAACCACGTGGCCATATCTCCTACACTAAGGCCTCACGTCATTGTCTATTCATATAATTAATACTTTGACAAGGGGTCAACCGTTCTACATCGTAGGCTGACACACTAACACATTATTATTACTGACATCACATCAATCATTTCAGGGATCTTCGAATATTTTGTGCAGTCAACATAGCCCTAAGGGCTTCAAACACTTTAAAGATTCGAACAACTCATAAGGACCTTGACCTCAAGCTCCAGTGCTTCACATACGAAGAGGGGTTCAGCATCAACTTCAGTCTTCAATAAGACTTCGGATGTTTGTTTCTTTTACCATTTTGACTCCATTGACCTTCCATTGACCTTTCTAATGACTTCCTGCCAATGTGGCTTTGCTGTCCACGTGGCAATCTCTATTGAAGCCTCGGAGACGAGGTGTAACATGTATCACAATAGTGAAAGTAAATATTGTTAAATATGATTTATTATACTCTGCATTTTTTGTCTTCATTGTGAATCAACATTCAAGGTCAATCAAGGTTGGGATAAGAGACCCTCGAGCAAAATTTAAAAATTATAAAGATATATGGGATAGTTCGCATATGTATTTCACACTACATAAAGGATACTCAAGAGAGCATATTTTTGTGCAGAGAGAGAGAGGACCATGATTTTAGTAACATAATATAATCCTCTTTAAGCTCATTATAGTGAAACTTTGTTGTTAGCAGAATATGTTTTTGAACATTTTTATTTTTATTTTTTACTAATGTTTGACTTTATTAATTAAACAATTAAAATTTCTAAAGTGGGTAACTGAAAAAAATATCTAAGAATATTTTGATGCTATACTAGTTCAGTAAGTGGATCCGTGCTAAGTCAAATTATTCTTGCATTCGTTAGACATCATTCGACTCACAAGATTATCATATCAATTAGTTGTATTCTTTTGTTTGCGTAAACTTAATTGACTTACATAATAAAGAATATTAATTTAATTGCATTATTTTCAAATCTTTCAATACTTAGAAAGTAAAAAAAAAAAATTATTCCTTTATATTAAAGATTTGATTAAATATTATTTGATATTATTGTGAATTGATCGCAAGATAACGACAATAATAAAATAAACAAAAACACCAAAATTTATATGAAAACCCAATAGGAAAAAAATCATAGACATAGGAGAAGAAATTCACCATAATCAATAGTGATTGTGTTTACAATATCAAGACATCAATACTCTCAATTGAGATTTAAATTCTCTAACTCTCAAGATGTTGTTGAATATAATGTAAAGACACAACCATGTAAAAAATATATAGCAGCCTCTTTTTGGAATTCTAAATGAAGAAGAAAACATAAAATTTGGAAAAAAATCGGGATATCCTCATCATAGTGGTCCCCATCAGCGTAGTGATGTGGCGCCGGGGCACAATATACAACAAAGGTGCCGGAGCCGTGGCGCCGAGCCTGTATCCTTCTTTTTCCTTTGAGCGTTGCGGAGCCGTGACGGTGGCACGATGGTGCCCACTTTGGTAAATAGTGCCCCCCCAAAGTATTCTTCTCCTTCTCAAAGTTATTTTTCAAGTCAAACTCTCAATTTTTGATGAAATTTGATTGAGTCGGCCAATGGAGTATTGACAGCCTTAGCATTCAGCATATTGAACATTTGAAGCATCTTTACAATATACCCCTTTTGACTCAAATATAATCTGCCAACATTCCTATCCCTCAAGATTCCATACCAAGAATCTTCTTTATTGCTCTAAAGTCTTTCTTCTTAAACTCCTCGCAAAGTTGAGCTTCATTTTTCTGACTGCTGCTTTATCTTTGGCTATTATAAGCATATCATCAACATATAACAACCCTTTTAGAAGTACACACAACTATCATAACTTCTTCTAGTGAAATTATAAGTTGTCATGAATGAATTGAACCTTTCATACCACTGACTTAATGACTGCTTCAGTCCATACAATGACTTATTTATTAAGCACACAAAGTTTCCATTTCTAGAAACTATGAAACCCTCTGTTAGTTGCATGTAAATGCGCTCCTCAACTTCTCCATACAAGAATGTTGTCTTGAAATCAATCTACTCAAGCTCCAAATCATTCTTAACCACAACCCCAAGTAAATTTCTAATTGAGCTATATTTTACTACTGGCATGAACACATCTGCGAAATCAATATTTGGAATCTGACTTTAGCCATTTGCTACCAATCTGATCATGTACATCACGTTTTCAATTTCTGATGTCTCTTCCTTCCTTTTGAACACCTGCTTGCAGCGAACAACCTTTTTATCCTTAGATAATTTCATCAAGTCTCAAGTGTTTTTTTAATCAATGACTCAATCTTCTCATGCATTAAAAGCAACCATATACTAGCATTACTCAACTGATTGCCTCTGAATATGTAGCGGGTTCCTCAGTGGAATCAAGACTGTCATCACACTCAATGCATAAGCTACCAAATTTGCTTTTCCATGCTTCTATGGAGGTCGAATCTGTTTGCGAGGTTTATCCTTAGCAATTGAATATTATGGTATTGATGGTAGTGTAGGCAAAGTATTATTGTCTGTTAGCTCTGAACTAGACTATTCTAAAACCTCTTATTGCTCCGCTGGATCAATTTCCAACTCCACTTGAGTTCAATAATTCTATTCCCCAATTTACTAGAATCCACACGAGGTGAACCATGAAGCATAGCAAGTTCATCAAATACCATATTTCTACTAACCACCACATTTTTTGTCTCAAGACACCATAATTTATACCCCATTCACACATAATTTATACTCAAGAAAAATAAACTTTCTAGACCTAAGCTCCAACTTCCTATTATCCACATGAGCATAAACAGAACACCCAAAAAATTCAAATTAGAATAGCAAAAAAAGTTTACCAAACCATACCTCTTCTAGTGTCTTTTTCTCAATGGCAATTGAGGGTGAGCGGGTTTCTCAAAAAACAAGTTGCAGTAGCTACTTTAGCCTAAAAAGTCCTAAGCAACCCAGAATTTGAAAGCATACAACAAACATTTTCCATCAATGTTCTATTCATCTATTTGCTACAATATTTTGTTGAAGAATTCCAGGCATTGTCAAATGTCTAAAGTTGCCTTCAACTCTGTAGTAGTTATTGAATTCATATGAACAAAATGTCAACCTATTATTTGTGTAGACATTTTAACCGTTTTTCACCCTACTTTTCTATCATTATTTTCTACTCATTGAACGTCCAAAACACATCACTCTTCTTTTTCAAGAAGAATACCCAAACTTTCTTGGAGAAGTTATCAATTACTGTCAACGGGTAATAAGCACCTCTTTTAGAAGGCACCCTAACTAGTCCCCTAAGATCTGAATGGATATACTCAAGTGTTTACTTCGTGTTATGTCTTCATTTAGAGAATCTGACCTTTTATGTTCCTAAAGACATAATGCTCACAAAACTTTACCTTACTAGTCTTTTACCCGTCTAGAAGTCCCCTTCTACTCAACTTTGTCATATCATTCTCACTCATATACCCAAGCAAAATTTTGTAATTTCTTAATCTGTTAAAGAAGAAGTAGAAATTGTTATATCCCCTATAACAGTGGAACCTTGTAAAATGTACACTATGTACAACTTTTATGTCCCTTCATGACAATAAGAGCACCCCGACTCATCTTGGAAACTCCACTTTCACTAGTGTGTCTATAACCATTTGAGTCAAGTGCACTCAAAGATATGAGATTTCGTTTCAGTTCTGGAACGTGCATTACATCCCCAATAAACATTTTGACTCTAACTGTACCAACTCCAACAATTTTACAAGGCGCGTTATTCCTAAAATCATTGCACATCTCGAAACTCATTTATATGTTGTAAACCAATCCCTATTGGGACACATGTGTAAGGTACATGCCTAGACAAGAACTTATTCTTCATAAGGTAAGGAACTCATGTCATAAATCACAAGAAACTCTTATTCACTTTGCCCATATTTCTCAACATCACCATCCACTGTGTTTACAGGTTGCTTTCATTTATCGGTAGCACTAGTAGCCTTATTTTTGTTTTTTAAAAGCATAGGAATCAACTCTAATATGCTCCTTCTTTATACAAAAATGACATGTTTTCTCTGCATGTTTGGATTTTGATCTACTCCTCGTATTTCTACCAAGATTCATATATTGATTTCTCCCACGAACAATTAAGCCTTCAGCCTGACTCCCAGATCTTTCTGCACGATGTCTCATCTTCTATTTACATAGTAAAGTATCATAGACCTTCTCCACAATGAGAATATCCTGATTATAGAGAATAATATCGCTAAGAATCACATAGGATGACAACAACAAAAACAACATGAGCGTCAATCCTCCTCATCGTATTTAACTTGCAATCTCTCCAAATCAATTATGATTTCTTTGAACATAGTTAACCGATCATTCAACGACACACCTACGGACATCCGATGAGAATACAAGTGTTGTTTCAAGTGTAACTTATTAGTCAAGATCTTTGTTATACAAAATTGCTCCAACTTCAACCACAATGCAATGACACTTTTCTCCTTTAGAACATTATGAAGAATTTGATTTGATAGATGTAGATAAATTTGAGATTGAGCTTTCTAATCTCTATACTATTTTTCATCCTGCATCCAGGTTGAAGGCATCTTATCAAAGCCAAGCAAAACTTTCTCCAAATCCATTTGTGATAGATCCGCTTGCATCTTCACTTGCCATAAGGTAAATCTCGTTTTTCAATCCAATAACGAAATATCATATTTCATCGTTGCCATGAGGAAAATGAACATTGCTCTGATACCAATTTGTTATGAATTGATCGCAAGATAACGACAATAATGAAATAAGCAAGAACGAAACAAGAACACTAAGATTTATATGGAAACCTAAGAAGGAAAAAACCATAGGCAGAGGAGAAAAAATTCACTATAGTTAATAATAATTGTGTTTACAATATCAAGATCTTAATACTCTCGATTGAAAAATAAACTCTCTACCTCTCAAGATGTTATTGAATGTAATGTAGAGATACAATCATGTGAAATATATATATATACACACATAAAATTCGAAAGTATCAGGATATCATCATTAGAGTGGCGCCTCGGCACCATCTACGTAGTGACCCCGGCTCCAGGGGCAAAATATCCAACAAGGGCCCGACGTCGAGCCTCTATCCTTCTTTCTTCTTCGAGCATTGCAATGGTGGCACCGTAGTGCCCACTTTCGGTAAATATTGCCCCTAATGTATTTTTCTCCTTCTCAAAGTCCTTTTCCAAATCAAACTCTCAATTTTTTTAGGAAATTTGATCTTTATCAATTAAGACTATCACACCAAAACTCCTTAAAATTCATTTATCTAACTAAACACCAAATTACAAAAGAGTTTTGGTCATACCACAACAAATCTCCATCTTGAACTAAATTCCAATACAAGAAATTCAAAACACATCTCCAAGTAAACACCAATCTACCTCTTCTAAACAAGCCCTCAATGGACTAAGAGTATCTCCAAGAGATTTTTTTAAACATGAGATACTCTCTATTTTAAAGAGTCAACATTTAAAATCATACTCCAAGAGACTCTTTAAATTAATATTTTAATTTAAAAAGTGAGTTTGGCTCTATAATTAAATGTATTCAAAAATTTTCAATTTTCAATGTAGGAAAGCAATAAAATAATTTAAAGAAAAGCTAGTTAAAATAAAAGATAAAGAAAAACAATAAATATTTTTTGGGAGTCATAAAACTAAGTGTTAAATATAAAGAAGTTTGTTGGAATACTTCAAAATTTTAACTCTCTAAATTTATAGATGCTCTCCAAATGATAGAATATACTCTTTAAAAATATAGAGTATCTTAGAAATGCTCTTAATCAATGAAAAAAATACCAACTAAGTTCAAACAATGCTTCAACTTAGCAATGAAAAAATGGTTTTGTCATCATATCAATAGGATATCCTTGGTATCAACCTTGCTTACTACAATATGAGCACAAGCAATCATATCACACACAAAATGATACCACATCAATGCGTTTAGCCCTCTCATAAAATATTTGATACTTACTTAGAAAAATAACGCTCTGGATATCACAATACACTGTAGGATCATTGTGCTTATGGTAAGTATTAATATTTTTCTTGAAATTCTTATGCTTCTTTTAGCAAACAAATACAAGGAAAATATTATTGTGCAAGCATTAAGAAAAATCGGCCCTATTAAAGCAGTGGCCTGCTGGACCTTTTTTTTTTAGAGCTTTTACAGCACAAATAATAATAATAATAAAGTCTTTGTTGTCTACTTGAATCTACTCATAGAAGGTGTATTTCGATGGTAAAGAAGAACAGGATCTTATTCGGAATTGTGAAGAATTTCAGGTGCAATTGTACGAGTGAAGGTAGAACAAATTCGTTGGCTTGGTTTCAATCCTCAACAAATCAAGAAAGCTAAAAAGGAGTGAAGTTTTTAGTTGTACTTTATTTTTGTTTATTCTGTTTTTGATTTGTAATTCAAAATTTCTTGAGATGGTTGTATCCTTTTTTCTGTATAGTGAACTATTTACAGGTTGCATGGGGCTTGTGGGTGTTTTTCTTAGGGATTTATCATGTTATATTACTTGTTTATTGTTTAAATTTTCTATTATTGTAATATTTTAATATTGTGGTTGGTTCATCGATAGTCCGTTAAAACTAATTTTGTTGAAATATTAGACGATAATTAATTTTGAAGGTAAATTAATTAATCGGTGATTGCCTAATTTTTAAACTTTCAACTGCAATGATAAGTGTAGCTTTTGCATTGAGAATATGAATAACACCACTTAACCTCTATTTGGTTTTGGTTAAAAGTAAAAATTTTAGTAGATTTTGATAAAAGTTAAAATTTGTAGTTGAAAAGTTAATGAAAATTGTGAGTTCCATAAAATGCGTTATTGAACTGAGTTTGGGAAAAAATGACGTTTAAAAAATTAGGGGTCAAACGATGGCTTAATATCGTATGTTCTTCACTTGATTTATGTTTCTATTTTGTGATATTGTTACTCTAGGTAGTACATAAAACATATAACAAATATTTGTACCACACAATTTCTCGAGACGTGACTAAAATTTTTGGTGAGATATTCTAGATTTACCTCAAGGGTCGACTTAGGACCGAACTAAAAATAAAATAATAATAAAAATAAAATTGGGCTAATATGTAAAAAAAAAAAAAGATAATAATAATAATATGCATAAAAAAATTTACATAATTTTTTTTTTTACACATAGAAAACTAAATGGCTGAGCCCGGCCCAACCTCCCCCTACATCCGTCCCTGCTTACCAGTATGGCAAAGAAAAGTTTGAAAGTGTCGAGAAATTTATTAAAGGGTACTATAATTTCGATCAAGAATAGTGATAACAAATAGTGGAAGAAAAAAATATATGCAACTAAAACTTGGAACATCTCCAATGTATGTTGAATATATATATACACTTTTACTTGTAATATAATGTTTTTAGAGCAATCTGTAGAAATATTGGAGGTGATCTTAGACGTCAATTTAACGTGTAAAGCAATCTTTCAACTTGCATATCATCTAGTTATCAGTTTATAGCTAGTATTGGAGATGCTTTTACAGTTTTCATTTGGTGGATTTAGGGAGATATAATTTTGAATATAAGCAAATTTACATATGTAATTTATAGACTATTTAATTTATAAATAAATATAAATGAATTGTAAATAAATGGATAATACTTATAAATCCATGGGTACGTGCGATTGAAAATGAAATTTAATTATCTAATCAATTATTATAATTTTTGCTAAAAGGCTTAATTATTGTCAACAAGGAGAAATAATTTTGAATTTAAATAGAAAAATCATTATAATTGATTTAACACTCTCATATATCCTATTGTCAACAAGGAGAAATAATTGATTTGTAATTATTATTCAATTAAATATTATCTCTCAAAACCTACTTGTACATTTACTATTCATCAGTAAATAGACAAAAATAACAAATAAAAATATCTGATATTGCTAATCTCTTGGACTTTAGTATTTTTCGATATAATTAAATTTTGCACTTAATTTTTAGATGCCATATACTGTCCAAAATACTTAATTTCTCTTGCCCCTAACTACATAGGGTTACATATACGAACTACATACACATATACATGTATTAAGGATAAATGGATGTGTGGAAAAATATCTCGTGTTTTTTAAGGAAGGATTGAGGTAACATCATGTGTTGATTGATGCTCTAAGGCTTGTTTATAATCCGTTTAAAACTTAATCTCCATTTGACAAAGCTTTTTTTTTTTTTTTTAGATTTTTAAGTTGTTCAAATTTCATTTTTAATCACATATTTTATTCGATCCATTATTTTTATCTGTCTTTTAACCACATTTTATAGGATCTGTCAACTTATAATCTCAAAAAATCTTGTTAAGCATGGGCTTAATATGTTTCACTACTCATTAGCTGACCATCGAGCTAACTTGGTGTTGGATATTTATACTATAAATATAATATGTGAAAGAAATAACTAATTCAGATAAAGTGCCCAACTGGTGAAAAGTGTGGAATTTGTATGGGAGGTCAGTGGTTCG
>CAIGRL010110869.1:0-12094 GCA_903798325.1 Fraxinus xanthoxyloides
AGATGCCATAGGGAGAAAAGGTTGCAGATAAATCTTGACTGGAGAAACTTTGGGAAGTTGATTTCTTATTCATCGTAAATATCAAGTTTGAGGGAATACTTTACATTGTTCTCCTGGGCCTTATGTCCATGGTAATGCTGCAGTAATTGACATGGAGGGAGTATTTTTGGTATTACAGTACTATGCTTCTTATAAAACAGTTAGAACTTGCTTATATTTTGCTTCCGTTTGGGTTTCATTTTCTTTGCTTTTTTAAGTCAAACATTAATTTTAACCACACATTTTGTAGGACCCACAAAGTACCACCATTTTATCAACCACTCATTTCTTGAAAAGTAGAATTTTTGCAAAATAAAATGAAACCCTAATGGAGTCTGCGATTGTTGCAGTTGATGCCGAGTGATTTTAACTCATGCTTTTGTGTTCTTGCCAGGAATGCTTCTATGAGAAAGACTATCTAAATTATCGCTATCATGCGAAAAGATTTCTGTACCTCTGCATCATCAAGAAATATGTTAAACTTTCTTCTATTAGTCAAGAAGTAAAATGGTCAACTTTCCATAATGAGGCCCGTAAACCTGTGCTGGTTGTCTATCCAGGTCTGTAGTGTGCTGAATATCACGCTCCTTTCTTTCTTTAAATTGGGTTGTTGATCTTTGGGCCAATTACTTCTATGTCTGCATTTTTCCTATATTTTAGCTGCACGTCTCTCCGGAAATGCTGCTTTTTGTGTCAAAATAATTCCGACGTCCAAATCCATATTTTGTGTATCAAAGTTGAATTTACAGAGGAACAATGTTCGCTCACTAATTCAAGGTATTGGTAGTCGTTTTCATGATACTTACCAGCTTTTTTTTCTTGATTTAATTGCTAATTGATTTCTGAACCTGCATCAAAATTTCAATACAGAGGGTGTTTTACTAGCTACACCCAACTACAACTGCAGTATATTAGAGGACATGTTTCTAGAGGATAATTTCGAGTTTGTTAAGAGGACTTTTATGGGATGGAAAGAACTGGGAGAAGCATTGATACTGTTGAAAGTAAGATAGACAGTATGGTGATTGTGATTCTATTCATGCTGCTCCGCTCTATTGAGATATAATGTCACGTTTTTGTGTCATGTTACAGGTTTGGGCTCGGCAAAGAAGTTCTATATATGCTCATGATTGCTTAAGTGGATTTCTAATATCAATCATAATGACATACCTTGCATCAAAATCTAGTAAAAATCGCATCAACAAATCAATGAATGTAATTCAGATTTTGCGCGTCACACTGGACTTCATTGGTACGTGGCTCTCTTATATATGTGCCTTATAGCTGCATTCATAATGATGAAACATGTTTATGTCACATTTTCTTACACGTGTTCCATTGATGGACATAAATTTGATGTTGATTGGTATCAATGACAGCGAAATCATGTCACCTGTAGTTATTAGAGTTTAGGATTTGAATCTTTATTTAAGGTGCGGTGGCTGAATACTTGTGCTACATAATGTCTTGCTAATTATTTTTTTACTTAACAATTGGAGTTCCCCCAATTGTTAGATTTTTAATCTTATTTTAGGATGAAGAAAAGGAAAATGTCATGGGTTTAATGCTTGACATTTGACTCAGAAGTACCAAAAGGGATACATTTATTTCTGAAATGTTAAAACTATTATTGCTTATTGATAAATTTTAGACAGGTATATCTTGATAGTCAGCGATGTTGTTTCCTTATACCCTTGCAATCCTTGATTTTTCAGTTTCTTTAAATTTAATCTGTGAATCTGTTGAGGTTGAACTAGTATTGAATTGGACGTACTGGTTAAAATGTTCAATGAAGTACATTCATTGAATTAGTTGATTACCATCTTACGTGGTTGATATTGGCCAGTAGATGAAGAGTATATGACAGTTGAACTAAACCAAAGAGAATAGGACAATTGCATTGAACCTTTTTCTTAAGCTGACAACCTAATTTCAAGTTGACTCTAACAATACGACCAGCTAATTGCTTTAAACCATACTCTTACTACATGACGTTGGAGTAAGAGTGGCAGTGCCATTTGAATAATCTTACCCGACTAACTATATGCTCTTTCGGAAAGTTGTGTATAAACAATATTATTGTTAATTAGTGTTAACTATCAGTCTATCACATTCATCTATGCAGCCAATTCAAAAGTATGGGATCATGGGCTCTACTTTCAGCCTGAAGTTGAATGCAACATTTCACATAAGGTATTGCCCTATGTTTCTGATCCTTTTCATGTTATTTTAAGAGCTTCATTGGCTTCTACCAGTGTATTGCTTCCATGCTTCTTTTTATAGCTAGTGTCTTCTGTAAGATCATGATTAGGGGGCCTTTATTGTCCGATCGATTTGGATTTTATTTCTTTTGACTAATAATGGCCTATTCTCTTTTCTTGAACTATTATGCTTTTGTGAGATGTCCTGTCCTTCATGCATCCTTCTGGGTGTTCAATGCTTGCTGTATCTAAACTAATAATGGAGACAGTATATTCTGGTTTTCGTTGTTGAACATGAATACTGATTTCAAGTTTGTAGTTGCAGGATAGGAGGAAAGAGTTTCAATCATTTCCTGTAATAATCTGTGATTCATTTGGCGTCAATTTGGCATTTCGGATGTCACTAAGTGGTTTCCAAGAGGTACAATGTTAGCATATTGAATTTTTTTTCCTGCTTCTGAAGTGGATCTATCTATCATTCCTTTTAGATTGATATATGCTGCTGTCAACTGGTGATAATGATTCTATATTCAGCTGCGAGATGAGGCTGCTCTTGCTCTTAGCTGCATTGATAAATGTAAAGATGGCGGCTTTGATGAGATGTTTATGACCAAGATTGATTTTCCTGCAAAATTCGATTATTGCACAAGGTACATCTTTATGAGGTCTAATAGTTTCAATAGTTTGAACCTCTCGCCCTGTACTGTTATTGATGGTTCAGTTGGGAAGTATAATGGATTCTTTAAACATTTAATAGAGTATAAAGTTAATTCACTTGTATTTCATTAGCATCTAGCTTCTCGCCACTTACTCACATGCTAGGTTTTAGGTTGAACTTGAAGGGTAGCCGTGAAGTCTATTCTTGTGGATATTGTTTGGATGAAGAATGTTGGAGAACATATGAGCAGAAGGTACTCTCTCTAATAGATCAAGCTTTAAGAGGGAGAACTAAGCTTGTTCGTGTTATCTGGAGAAATGCTACTTCTGAATGCAATATCGAAGATGTATGATACTCAACAATGATGTACTAATGTGATCTTTGAAATTTCATTCCATGAATTGGATATATTTGATATGAAACATGTTGTCACTGTCGTATAATCTAGGGTTTATCCACATTAGATGGAGAGGCATTGTTTATAGGAATTTCAATCAACTCTGTGGAGGAAGCATTTAAACAGGCTGTCATGGGTCCAAGTTCGGAAGAGAAGGATAAGGTGGTAGATTTCAGAATGAGAAGTGAATTTTATTAGTACTTTATGCCCATTCTAATTTAATTATTAATGGTTTTTACATCTTACCTTAGGCTGTTGAATTTCGAAGGTTTTGGGGGGATAAGGCAACACTAAGATGGTTTCGTGATGGTAAAATTGCTGAAGTTGCAGGTGAGGCATTGATATATCTGCTACTCTTTGCTGCCTGGTGTGAGATCACTAATTTTTATATAATATGCTTCTTCGGTTACCTTAACTGATAGTATGGGAGCACGAGGAGTCAGAAAGGCATCTCATCATAAAAGAAATTATTGAGCATGTTCTATCACGTCATCTTTCCCTTCCCAAAGAAAATATCATTTCCATTGTAGATCAACTTGATTTTTCACTTTGCCTTGGCAAGAAAGGTATGGCTGCATGTGATGAAGTTTTTTCTTTCATTCTTATGAAAAGCTTGAAGACTATGCGTGATCATTAACATGGATTTATGAGCTGCAGATCCTATATCCGTTTCGGCGAACCTATTGAAGGCATTCGATGACCTCTCAAAACATTTACGTCTCCTTCATGATATTCCTCTGAGGATCTCCAGTGTGCAACCTCTGGACTCAGGTTTCTTTTTCAACTAAAGATCTCTCCTCTTCCTAGCTAATACATATAGTCACACGATCATACAATTCTAGGTTTGTCGTGGTACTGCAGTTTATCCTTTTACACCTTCAAATATGATTGATTAATACCTAAACTTCAAGCTGAAGTAGACTAGCTAAAAACGTGGACTTGGTGCTTAAGCTCTTTTTATTGATTTGCACGTGGTTTTTAGGCTGACAAATAATCATTATTTTCCCCTCTTGAAAAACTTGAATTTTTTAAAGGAAATTATTATGAAGAAAAATGAAATCTAGCAGAATGAAGAGACCGAAGTAAAATGAACTAAACCATGATTTTTTTTTTTATTGTTCTAATAGTCATAGAAAAATAAATTTGTAAGTATTGCACAAGTCCCAGGTTAAATGCTTGACCCAAATTTGAACTGCACTAGTAGCCTTGTAAACTTTGTGCAAGCTCGTCCAGATTATACCAAAAGCTCAGGTGTTAGGCAGTGTTTTCGAAACTGCCTTCATTCGAGTTCTACTTAGGAGCCTCGAAGCTTACAATTTGAGTTCCCTGTGTGCTTCTACTTTGACTTACTAGGGTGCACTGTTTTGTACCAGTCTCAGTTTTTGAGGCTTTTGTTTCTAATTGACGAGAAAATGTTAAGAACTTTACAATATGAAAACTAGACTTTCAAATTTGTTCAAATGATTTATTTTGGATCTTTTAGATGGTTTTGGTTTATTGTGCTTGTAATTTTGTATGCTTGTAACTTTTTTAATTATTTTATATGTATATTTTAGGCTTATGCCTCAAAGCATCTCGATGCACGAAGTCAAAACAACTCAATTGGTTTTACTGTAGCACTTTGATTGTTACAGTATAAGACACTATTTTCATACTTGTGATCCAATCCTTTCAAGAATGACCGCAACCATATCATCTCTTTGATAGCTTCCATTAAAGCAACATACTCGGCCTCAGTAGTGGAAAGAGTAATTATCTTTTACAACTTTGACACCCAACTAACTACTATACCACCCAACGTGTATACATATTTAGTAGTACTCTTCTTGCCATCAATATCTCCTACCATGTTAGCGTCTACATAGCCCCGTAATTTCAAATTTGATTTTCTGAAACATAAGGCTAAATCTAAAGTACCTCTCAAGTATTTGAGATTCCACTTTACTGCCTCCCGATGCTGTTTGCGATTTACTCACAACTCTCACTGCATGTGCTACATACCAGGGCGTACATAAGACTGCTAATAGCAGATGCATAAAGCACTTTGGCCATGTAGGCTCGTTCCTGCTTTGTAGAGGGTGATGCTAAGAACTTTATTCACACGTGATAATTTCAAGACGTCCCCATCCCTAGTAATTCTCATTCCAAGGATTTTTTTCAACACCGAAGTCATTCATTGCAAACTCGTTAGATAACTCATTTTTCACCTTATCGATTTTTAGTTTGCAAGTACCTCCAATCAACATGCGATCAACATATAGTACCAAGATAATATAGGAGTTACCAATGTTTTTTTCATAACAACAATACTCATAAAACTATCAAACTTCTTATATCACTGTTTTGGAGCTTGTTTAATACCATATAAACTATTTTGAAATATGTACACTATTTTCTCCTTTTCCTGTACTTAGAAACCTTGTGGTTGCATCATGTAAATTTCTTCCTCCAAATCACTATGACGACCTCATAGCGGAGGTCTATCCGCAACCAACTCCGCGAAGTGACAATAATTAGGTTTCGCAACTTAACAATTTATACATGAGAATGATGTATTATAGCGACAATCTAGTTTTTAATAACTATATTATATTCTTCTTTTTCTAAAGTAGATGAGCCGTCGGTACTTAGTTGTTGGTTGTGAGAACGGCTTCAATGTTGCCCTGACATGAAACCAAAATTTCGGCGATCTTCCCTCTTGCTTTGCCATCAAGCTAAAGTGACTAAAGAACTAGGAACAATTAACAAGGATCTGACCTTTTAATCATTTTTTTGTCTTCATCATTTATTCCTCTTCTTTATCTAGCCCCATCACATCAATATGGATCAAATAATCCATTGGTGTACATTTAGAGAGAGATAAAATTGCTTCTTACCTTGTTTTTGTTTAAAGGATCTAGTAGGTTGAGTAGCGTTTGCTATCTTTTTGTTCTATTTGGATTTTTTCTGCTCCTAATGTTTTAGGGCATCCAGAAAATTATATATGTGTTAATCCGAAGTCCACCCCGCCTCAACTTGAATTCGAAATCTTAGTGAAACATCTAGATTTCTTATATAAGAGTGCATTTTTTGAAAGAATACCAATTGAGTAGAGGGTTTCTTTAAACAACAAGGGGTTGGGTTAACTATTCTATCAAACGATGTCAAGCATGTTTCCCATTTCTCTGGAGAAACCAGTGGGCTGTTTCTTTGTAAAATTATGCTCAATTTCATGTGGCAATTCCACCAATGCCTCCAATAGCGATCTCTTCCCCAATCCATGGAACCCTTTCCTCTGGAGGTAATGACCTAGTAATCCCCGACCTATGGAATCTAATGAGTTCATTAAACAACGGGGCAAAACAAAGAACTTGTTACACTCATTATCCTCACCATCTTCAATTATATTTCTGCTTAGTAGCACATAGCTTCAATAATGAATTCCCAAAAAAATACAAGTACTAGCAATTTAGCATTTGTTCACAATGCATAACACTGGAATATGGTATACCAAGACATTGTTGGTGTTACTGAGTGAGTTTTCTGTGAAAAGCAAGAATATGGCCTACGAAGACAGTGCTTGTATTACTGAGTGAGTTTTTTTTAATGAAAAATCACAGTATTGTTGAGTGGACTTTTTGTGAACAATCACACGGTATGATTGAGTGAACTTTTTGTGCTTACCCGTACACACAGCTTTCAGGTTAACATCTGTCTTTCCTCCTCGACCTCATCCTTTGGCATATGAAGACAGTGTTGGTGTAAAGCCACAGAAACTCACTTCAACCTGTATACAACCACTTGAAGTCATGATTCAGGTATGGATAACTGATTGCATTTGTTCTGTTTGTTTGTTCTTCCCAGTGGTTCTGAAAATTTCTATTTATTGTTCTTATAGTTGGAAGGTTCAGGAAACTGGCCGATGGATGACCTTGCAATGGAGAAGACTAAATCAGCATTCCTCGTGAAAATTGGTGAAAGGTTGGTTTGGATTTGATTTTTAATGTGGAAATACTTGCAATATGAATGATTCATGTATTATATTAAAATGACAGCCTTCAGGACAAATGGGGGATTAGATGTACAGCTACAGAGGATGATGTAGATGTTTTAACGTCTGGATATGCTTTTCGTCTTAAAATTTTGCATGAGAGGGGTCTGGGCTTGGTGCAAAGGCAAGGTGAGAAACTCTTTGGTTTGATAGTCAAACACATTCTATGGGATCTTGGGGTGTTGTGCTTACAGGAATGAATTTCCAATTCATAGGGAACGCTCATGTTAAGAAGGTACTATCCTCGGACAAGAAACTCTTTGTACGTGGTCAGCATTCCAGCATGATCAATGGTTTGCGGGGTCGTTATCCGATATATGGACCAGTTGTTCGGTGAGAATTTGAGCACATATTCCTACTCCCCCATTCCTTCCCTCGGAGCCAGTTTTTGAATATTTTTTGCTACTCTGTGCAGGCTTGCAAAACGATGGGTGTCCGCACATCTTTTCTCAAACTCGTTGACAGAAGATGCCATTGAGCTGCTGGTTGCTTATCTCTTTTTGAAGTCCTTACCATTTAGACCTCCTTCTTCCCGGATAACTGGATTTTTAAGGTTGCATCCTTTTTTATGTATATAAGTCATTTATGCATACTCAACTCTCTCTCACTCTCACTGTCAAACACGCACGTGTATACACAGCTTCTTCCCTTTAAAAACATTTCTTGTTGAGGTACTTCCTTTTAAAGTCTTAGTGAAATGTGTTGTCCTTCTATGCTTTATACCATTTGAATTCTTTGTCATGCCTTAACTTTGGTTACCTTAACTCTATATATATTCTTATTTTATGTTGTATTGTCAACTTTAGATTTAGATTTGTGGTAATTTTTTCTCTTGCCTAATTAAACAGTCCCTTTTTTCTGTATTACTGAGTTTGTTCTTTGATGTTGTAAATTTACTTATATCAAGTTAGGACATAGAAAACCTGATTGTCTGTAACTGTGGTATGGTTAGGATCTATATCACTACTATGGGATATTTGTCTATAACTGTGGCATGTTTAGGAAATTCTGTCACTACCATAGAGATTTATATGTTTCGGATAGTTGCTTTTAACCACTGCTGTGGGCTTGTGCACATTTTGATTTCACTTACCTTTTGCACGCTGGTGTATCTGATCCCGTCGAATGGGAGGTGGCAAAAGGATTTGTGAAGGACTGGGATTGTATGGTTTTACTTTGGTGGGATAGAGTTGAATATGGGTGAGAAATAGGAAGACTTCTTATAATTCCATCTTTCCATTTTGAGACACGCCGGTGGAATTCCTCAATGACTGCAGTGGAAGTATCATCTAACACCTCTTTTTTTCTGTTTTACTTGTCCAAGCATAGAAAGTTACATATAGTGTGTTTGGATAGCATTGAGGTAAAAGGGAAGAGAAGAGCAAGAAATACCAAGTATTAAAAGATGTAGAACAATTTCATTTCTCTCCTGTTCCCCTGTCATCCCCTGTTATGCATCCTAACACTGAAGTCAGAAATCCTCCATTCATTTTGGTTATCCTGATCAAGATTAATCTTGAGAAATGTTGCATTCCCCGCCCCTGTTATTAGTCTCCACCGTTCTGCCAATTATAACATCAAATTTGGTTTAAGTTTTGAGACCGTGATGAAACTGTGATTTGGATTAATTGTGATTTTCATGTTTTTCCATGCAACAGCCATTGCAACTAAAAGAACCTAACAATGATAGGCTTCTCCGCCTTTACTCCTTTTTTTTTCCTCCTCAAATGATTGTGGTTATTTGAGACACTCCTAATGCATGCAATTCTTGCTTAGCTTGCTTTGTGGAGATTGATTCTGATTTTCCCATAAATTAATTAATATCTCGTATGCACATTGACGTGGTTGCAGATTCTTACGGTTACTGTCAGAATATGACTGGAGTTTTTCTTCATTAATTGTTGACATTAATGGTGATTTGACTCCTGAAGATGGACAAGAAATCAATGTAAGTGCTGCAGCTCAAGTAGTTGGCCATGAGTGGTCTTTATTAGTTTCTATCTTCACCGTCCTTTCGTTTCAGTGTATTTGTATGAAATAATGCTCTATATATTTTGTTGCATAGGATAATTTCATGTCAAATCGAAGAGAGTACAGAGATAATATGCAGAATATAAGCCCAGCCATGTTTGTGGCCACAGCTTATGATAAAGCATCTGAAGCTTGGACCAGGGCCTCACCAACTGCAGCAGTGAGTAACTCTTAGCTCCTGTTTGTCAAACATTCTCTAAAAATACATTCTTTCCAAACTCATTTTCAACCACACATTCTTCAATAAAATAATATTTTCTATCACATCAATAACATTTCCTTACTTTTTAACCACATATTTCCCATTATATCACTATTTAAAATACATTCTTTCCTAAATAATATTCATCAACACACCCTTAATATTTCAATTGCTTTATCATATTATATTGCTCGGAACATGTGCTATATAAGATTCTGCTTGTTAGAGTTGCGGATAATTTGCAAAAACATGTTTTTAATGTAAATGATTTCTGACAGTTCTTTATTTCACTCACCCACTTTATCTTTCCAAATATATATATTTCTTAAAATCTATCACAACTGGAAATAACAGTAGACATTTGTTATCTTAATATATGTGGTTGAGAATTGAAAATGGGTTTTACTCAATTGCATTAACATAAGTGGTGTTGATATATTAGGAGCTTAGAAGATTGGCAACATATGCAGCCAGCAGCGCCAAGTTATTGACCAGTCTCATTATGCAGAATCTGAATGATTCTTACAGATGGGAAGTGAGTGGAATGACAAATATTTTCCTAACAATTTTTGTTCCTTCTGTTTTTCCTTGGTAATGATGTTCTAATTTTTTCTTTTGCAGTGCCTTTTCCGCACGCCTTTGAACAACTTCAATGCTGTTGTTCTTCTCCATAGAGATAAATTGCCTTTTCCGCACCATCTTCTCTTCCCGTCTGAAATCAATCAAGGTTTTTATGTCACACCTTGTACACATTCATTGAGCCCTAAATCTGTACGAACACAGAAATGCAACTGTTTCTTTGCAATTTTGTTGAAAATCTACTCTAAATTTGATGCAGGGAAGCACGTTTTGCGTGGGAATCCTAGCAAGATTTTCCAGCCTTTCTTGT
This sequence comes from Fraxinus xanthoxyloides, assembly GCA_903798325.1. Lineage (NCBI taxonomy): Eukaryota > Viridiplantae > Streptophyta > Magnoliopsida > Lamiales > Oleaceae > Fraxinus > Fraxinus xanthoxyloides. The sequence continues at coordinate 10,448 of CAIGRL010110869.1, forward strand.
TACCTGGTGACCTCAGGGGAAGCTTGGAGGAAATAAAAAATAAACTGATGGTGAACTTCGATCCACTTAGACGTTTTACGCTTGACATTGAGGCAAGTAATGATAATTCGGAAGATTTTAAATGTTACTTGCTATAACTAGTGTTTCGCAGGGATGAACAACTAAGAGATCTTTCTTTTATCTCATCTGCAGAGAGAGTTTCCTGATAAGTTCAAGGTTTGGTATGATACTTTGGGCGGTGATGCTGTTGGTCTTACGTTGAGAAATAAAAGTTCAAAGGTATATTGGGGGTTCAATTATGAGGCTTTGACAACATTTAGAGCATGTATGGCTAAGATTAAAAGTGACTTTTAAGTAACTCTTTTTGCTAAATGCGCTTTCTAAAAGATGCTGTTTTTTAGTACGAAACCTTAATTTCTGGCGTTAAGTTTTACTGTAAAAAAGAAGTTTAAGCTTTTGCCTAACATGCTCTAATCTGTAGTTTCCTTGTTGATTCTTGATTGTGCTTGCAGAAGCGGGGAAGAGATGAGAATTGTGAGGATAAAGATCTAGTCGATTCATTGAGAGCTGTTGGTGAGCTCGGGAAAGGATTTGTTAGAAATATATATTTGCTGAAGGCTCCAAAAGTAAATAGTTGAACTATTTTGATCAAGGAATAGCTGAGGAATAACTATTCAAAATTTGGTCTTTCTTTTACCGTTTTATACAAGTTGTAACTCCTCCCCCGAGATCATTGTAGTTAGGCATAGGTTACTGATGAGCAGCATTTTCGTGTATCATTTAGGTCGTGTGGCTTTTCATACCATACTAATACTTTGGTTTCATGATAATGTACTGTGTTCAAAGTATACACTTTCTTAGTTGACAGTTTAAACCATTAACGTGCGAGAGATTTGGTTGGGGGTTTCTTTTGTTGGGATTTGGAGGAGAAAAGCCCGTTTAAATTTCATTGATATTATAATTAAAATTATTTTGTGATTCTCTCGCTTTGTTTTTAGTGTGGGATTATATTTTACTTTCGTCTCATTCTGACTTTTCACTCACTAGTAAGTTTTCAAAGGAAAAATTGGGTTTAATTAGTGAACTGAGGGGGAAAAAAGAAGTGCCTTCTATACTTTGATTGGGGGAATGGCTAATTAGTTAGGGAACTCAAATTGTAGAGTCAAAAAGGAAATTTTCTTCCTTTTTCTGACAAGCAAGTTTCTTATTCTGAATGCGCGGGTCTTTTAACTTTCCACTCCGTTTGATAGTTTTAATTTTTCATAGAAATGGAAAATATTTTCCTTTTCCACCCTTAAAAAAGTGTTTGATAGGTAATATTTGCCATAAAAAAAAATAAATTTTTTTTCCCACCCACCTCTACACGTGCCATTTTTCCTTGATTTTAGGGATCATTTCCCCACCTTTTTTGTGGGAAAATGAATTCCAATTTCAGCATTTTTTTTTCTCTTTTTTGGCAATGGTAACAAACTTTATAATCAATTGTAAAAAAAATTTCATTTTAATGGACAATTTTCATGTAAAACGAACATTAAACTTTGATGAAAAAATAATTTTCAAGCAAATTTTTTCTTTTTTTTAACTTGGCAATGTTAACAAATTTCATAACCAATTGTAAAAAAAAAAAAATATTTTAATGGACAATTT
>CAIGRL010110872.1:0-15479 GCA_903798325.1 Fraxinus xanthoxyloides
TTCATTCCCTTGGAATATTCTTTCGATAATATTTAAATTGTATTTTTGTATTGCTATCCCATTTTTTTTTTATAACCGTGGATTCCGGGCCAGCTTGTGCGCACCTCGACTAATCCCACGGGGCCTTGAAGTTTACGGCCAAATACTTACCTCAGTAGCGTTGAGCGGACTCGAACTGATGATCATTGGGGAACAAACTCAAGGTCTAACCAATTGAGCAACACCTCAGGGTTATATTGCTATCCCATTTTCCATAAATTACATCTGCACTTAGTTGAGATTTGTTTTTAATTTTCTGTAATGGAAAATGGAATTATACTTTCGCCTCTAAAGTTTTTATTTTACCACTTCAAGATTTTATTACAAGCCCAAAATTTTCCCAAATTTTCTAAAAGAAAATATCATGTCCACAATTTCGAAAAAGTGATTCACCGATCAAGTGCTCTAGGTGTACAATCATTAGGGGATTGTAATTTTTACAATCTCTCACATTTGTGTGGGCCTACTACTATAATCATCAGGGAATTGTAATTTTTACAATCTCTCACCATAGTGTGAACAAATAGATTTTAGGTCGTCCCCCCATACTCTCATTTCTTGTCACTAGTCTATAATGCAACTTGTACGATGGAACTTGTCCTCTAAATGGCCGCTCAATACATTTTTAACACGTGAAAATATCACTTCTTTTGATCAAATGAAAAGAGATCATCACAATTTGACCTCTTCTCATTATAGAAGAAATAATGTGTCGAAGTGTAAAAATGATTGGATGAACAATAAGTTTGGGACAGCTGATCTCGACTCTTTTGATGTCGGTATGCACGAGTGAGAGAATATGGGTGATAAGAACAAATGGACGTGTGGTAGGTTTGGTCGGTTTGATTATTAAGACTTCTCATTGCACAGCCAAATTACAGATCAAAGCCTGGCCCATTACTTTTTATGAGGACATGAGCATGCTCTGTTTGGACTTCTTTCAAAAGTGAAGTCCTTTTCGAAGAGCATGTCACGATCTCAATACACAATTGCTGATAAAATACATACAACCAAACAGAGGAAAATAGAAAATACAACAGAAATAATTCAGCCTTCAATATCCTTCATGTGCTTGAAGCAGTGCTCACAAGTGAGAAGGCCTAAATGGTATCACTTGTTCTTGAATGGGATGGCTCTGATCACAACCACATGGTAGAGAGCTGCAAGTGCTGCCCCAATGAATGGTCCAACCCAGAATATCCACTGCATATTATCAGAAAAAGATAACTTTATCCAATCTTATCATCCCCTGTGGCAAATATTTTCCATAGTTGTCCCAAAGAGATGGAGGGTTGTGGTAAGTTAACAACGTTAAAATATGTCACATTTTACAATGCACCTTATACATGCCAAAGTTAACACGACGTAGTAGTGGTTAGGATATAATAGTCTAGTTGAGCCCTTGATATTTCAATATTAGAATCCTGATTATACTGAATTCAGAGATGGTTGAATTTTTAGCTTACATGATCGTCCCATGCGTGGTCTTTGTTGTAGATGATTGCTGCACCAAGACTCCTGGCGGGATTAATACCAGTACCCGTGATAGGGATGGTCGCCAAGTGCACCAAGAACACGGCAAACCCAATGGGCAAGGGGGCTAGTATCTGAAAACCATTGAATTACAGCATTAGGGAATCCAATTAATCGAACTCTTTTGTGTCAATAATGTTTTGTTTTGATTGATCAATGTCTACAAGTATGCCTTTAGGGATATTTTATTCAAATCTCACACAAAGAAAGATATTTTGAATACAAAAACATAAGAAAATTCTTGTTCAAGGTTAATCATACCATTCACCAAGCATAACCAACAATTTATAGAGAACAAACAAGAGAGGAGTGCTTACAGGAACGTGAGAGTCTCTGGCGCTACGTTTGGCATCAGTAGCGGAGAAAACGGTGTAAACAAGCACGAAGGTACCTACAATTTCAGCACCTAGGCCATCACCCTTGGTGTAACCGGGAGCTACAACATTAGCACCTCCGCCCTTGGTCATGTACAGGGTCTTTCCGAACCCCTTAACCACACCAGCACCACATATGGCTCCTAGACACTGCATCACCATGTAGAATATAGCCCGAGTCAATGACAATTTCCTTGCCAAAAACAACCCAAACGTCACTGCCGGATTTATATGCCCCCCTGCACAGCAAACAGTTCGTAATCATTACTAGTCATACAACTTGCTTTCTTATCCAGTAGAACTTATGCCATTTTCTTTGAGGAAAATAAGTTAGTCATGCTAGAATTGATCATCAGAACAGAAATTAATGAAAAATCAACTCAATTTTGAATTGGGTAATTTCTTATTTTGATTCCTAAAGCTAATTTTTATACTATCGCGGATTAAACTAAAGAGAGACAAAGACGATTCCATGATAAAACGTCAACCTCATCAAGAGGAGAAACCCGACTGAGAATGCCAATCTTGAAATCTAACTCAATCTTTGAGCTTTAGACGGACTGATTACTCATATGAGATGTTAAGATTAAAGATCATAGTATATAGAAGCCAAATATGTGAATCATTTATAGGTAAAGAACTTGCCTGAAATTCCAGCGGTGCAGTAAACAAGGGCAAAGATCATGCCGCCGAATGCCCAAGCAATTCCTTGGATTCCAACAGTAGAGCACTTAGAATCAGACTTGCTAACTCCCATCACTGTCAAAATTGTAATATACAGGAACAGGAAAGTGGCTATGAACTCGGCTATGCCAGCTCTGTAGAACGACCATGAGGACAGCTCACCGGGCTCGAAAAGCGGCGCCGGTGGTGGCTCCTTGTAGTCCTTGTCTTGGCTTTGCGCTGCCGTGCCAATCGGCTGCCTCTCGTTGAATTTGTTGGCTCCCACTCGTACATCTTCCTCTTTGCTCTCCATTTCTTTCCTTTCTCACGCTAAAACAGGAAAACTCTTGCCCCCCTTTTCTTTGTTAGTGATGATTTCACTGCTTTGTGATGGGTTCCATGCAAGTGTATATATACACACAATTTGTGAAATCAGTGGGGGATAGTGACGAGCATCAATCAATATAAGACAACCGACCACACATAATTCAGTCCATATTAATGGATTCAAGAAAACGACGAATACGAATTTAGTAACATTGTAATCCCATCTGGCAGAATGAGGGCCTCAAATTTGTATAACCTTCATTTGTGATGACGTAGAGAGAAAGAGGGAGAGTGAGAGGCCACCGCCCACACTTTAAGAAGTGGACGAACAATGACAAAATGGAAAGCCTAACCAAGAAGGGTAAAATTTCATTGGAAAATTCTGTGCGTAAATAATTTAGGTACATAATGATGTGGACAAAATCATGTTGTTGATATGAAATTATAAAATTTGAATTAAATGTTGAATTCAGTGTCACGTGTAATTATGAACACTATTATGTACTCGTAGCACTTCTCAATTTCATTGAGGTTACCCGACTTACATGTTCTTGAGACAGCAGCCAGTTAAATTGTAACCTTACTCAGTCTAATATGCGTGTAAATAGAAACACAATTTTAAAAGATTTGACTAATTATTATTTTTTCATAAAAAAAATGTGCTGCAAAAAATATAAAAAATATGTGTTGGCCAAGATATGAATTGACAATAGATGAATGCACGGGATACATTCAATTGCTTGCTAAATCTTGCTCCATAAGCTTATGCTCCACAAGACAATTTCAACCCGTTTCAACCAAGCGATTTTTAGTACCACTAATATATTTGACCGCTCTGCAACATACACTTTTATTTAACTTTACAGTTCACTTTTCTATGACATTTCTATGACAAAGGGCGACTACTTTTTAGGTCATTTAAGATGACTAGAGGCTTATGATAGCTGGGATTAATATCGTCGAGTCTAACTTCTGAGTCTATGAAGACGAGTTCGTTTATCAAGCATCCAATAAACATCACTTTTCCCTTTCTAGTATAAAAGTCTACACTATCTATCAAAGGTAATGAAATTATCTATAATATATTACTTGTTATTCTCTCTTCAATTTGAGTTCTATTGCTCACGTCCATTGTCTCTTCCATACTCAAAAATATATTTACTTGCCCACTGACTTGAATGCCGAAGTATCTATGAGCGCCTTTTCCACCTTCGAAGATACGGCAACGTGTATCTAACACTCTGTCCAAGAGTACGTGAAACTTGTTGGGGGTCAATTTTTGGGTTTCAAAGCTTTAGGCTCAATTTTTTGAATAGGCATTGGTCATATTTTTTCAATATAATTCAATTTTATTTTTTTATGAATACGAGCGTCATTTAGTTACTAAAAATATTGAGATAATTCTAAATTTCTTCGTTAAAATAATTGAAAAATAGCCTTTTATGCAAGATAATTATGTGAATTCCATGATTTAACTCTACAAACTCTATCTTAACACGAAGTATGAAATTTTTTATAAGTATAATAAACAACACAAATGGATAAGTTATAAAAGTTTTGTATTAGAACTTCTGGACCTATTTAACATATAAAAGTTAACCTTATCTTAACTCTAATTAATTCTATATTATTAATAAAAAATTTAATTTGTCTATTCTTAAATTAATTACATGTTTGGAGCCATCATATAATCATTTTAAATTGGTTGATAATGGGCCAAAATTAAAGAATTCTTGGGGCGGTGCTTTGTGCTGTCATAATGTCTCATCCTTCCACTCATTGGCACGATATTTTAAGGAGAATTTGCAGTGAACGTCCCTAATTTATGAGTGTTGTAACAAGTTGATTGCTAATTTTGTTTCTCTGCAAATTTATCCCAAAATAAAATCTGTAGCGCTTTGATATATAGTGGACGATTTTTATATGTGTTTTTGTTATAAAGGAACGTATGATGCACATGGGACACCGCTTTATAGGTAAAATATGTAACGACAAATGATTTTATTAAAAGTATAGATACCAGGGAAAAAGGAAAGGGAAAGAAAATGAAAATAAAGTGAACCTATAACCCCATTTACCCTCTACTCCTACTCTCCCCATTAGGGCTAGGTAAAAATTGATCAAACCGCGTGACCCGATCCAGAGTGACTGACATGAGTCAATTTTCGTGTTTAATTGGATTGGGATTAGGTAAAAAAACTAAATTTGAGGTCCAATAGGATTGGTCGTGGATTAACAATTAAAACCTAACTGTATTGTGACGTGATTAATTTAAAAATGTTAAAAATTAATTAATTTACCTTGAAATGGAAGCCCTGAAAATCAAATTGAGATCTCTCACGCGTGCTTCTCTTCTCTAAATGGGTAAATAATTTGACAAATTCATCCAAAAACGTCACAAAAGATTTTTCCCAACAAAGAAATAATTGGATCCAGAGTGAATTAGGTCCAACTCCAAATAGGTCAATGCAACCCAAATCAACTCAAGCTTGGTCGATTTGGGTTGGGTTGGGTCGGATATTAACCCATGGATGAGGTGATTTGATTTGATTACTCATCAAACTAAATTTGTTGGGTTGGGTTTGGTTGGGCCTAAACCAACCCGACCCGACCCATGCCTAGCCCTTCTCCCTACCCTTGTCTATGGTTTCGCCCATCCAATTGCCTACTCTAGGTGCTTATCTAGCCTTTGGTTATCCCTCTACTGACATCTTTACAACTCCATATTTGCACAATTCAATGTTGGTTTGTACTCTTCTTCTACCATTCTTCCAATTTTCTCCACCCTAACCAAGAAGTAGGCTTGGCCATGGTTTGAGTTGTGTTGATTTTGATCTCAACCTGAAATGGAAATTGATTTGATTGATTTGAGTAAAATTTCAACCCAAACTAACCCAATTCAACTATTGAAATCGAACAAAACCAAATCAAATCGATTGGGTTACTTTGGCTTGATTAATCAGTTTGAGCATTTGTTCGAGTAAAAAATTTATATAAACAGTTTTTCTTCCTTACTTTTCTTTTCTTTTGGAATTTGAAGTTTTTGTAGAGAAAGTGTAAATGGTAAACAAACTATATGAGAAAGAATTATATATGTTTTTATTATTTTATTTTTTAAGTTGAAAAATATGAATTTAAAATATATATATATATATATATATTAGCTAATTGGGTTGGTTGTTTGAACTGCAATCAACCCGACTCGACTTTTTAATGGTTAAAAACTTAAAATTAATCAAGTCAAATCGATGGTTCCAATCGACCTGACTCGATTTGATTTGATTGGTATGATCAATTTTTTTTACCCACCCCTACCAAGGAGGCATAGAATAATTGGGGGCAGAAGGTGGTTGGGAGAAAGAGCTTGCAGTTTATTTTTATTTTATGTTAGTTGATGATGATGATGATCGTCCTGATTTTATAGTGTCAACATGGATACAAATTGTATACTTGATCAAACTAAAAGAAAGGCGCTCATGTAAAAGAAAGGTTAGTCGAACAAATTATTAAAGTATAATTGTTTTGGTACATTTCACCACCTGACCCAATATGCTTATCTTCATGATCAAGAGGAGAAGCATTAGGGTCCAATGTGCTAAAATGTAAAAGAATCATGTGATGTAGCATTATTGGTAATATAATACCAATCTAGGTATCTTTAAACGAAAAGTCATCTTAAAGGTGACATAAATTCTTACTTTTAAGATACTTTATTAATTTATAACATTTTAATACCACATAAACAGACATTTAGCAAAAGTAGTATTAAATAACATTACTCAATGTAAAAAGTCAAGAACAAACCTACCATGAAAAGAAAATATTAAGAACCTATTTATACAAATGTAATAAGTTGGGCACCTCTGCTGCAAAATTATCTTGTTTTAATATGTTTTGTGAGCATGCGGTGATTGATGATTAATCACTGCCAATCATACAACGCCATATTCCACTCTGGCATTACTAAAAAGACGAAACAATAATTTTCAAAATTCAATTACTTTAATCAAATTAGTTAGAATAATACTACTTTTAATCATAATTTACATGTAGATTATTTGTTGAGAGAGAGAGAGAGAGAGAATTTTTATTTTTTATTTTTGGTTGAAAAAATCTTCATCCAATCATATTTCATCACATCTTATCACGTGTATGTAAACATATTATGTACATGTAGTACAATCAAATTAGTTATTAGTGTAATTCCTAATTGTCACAGGCGGTAGGACAACAAATACTTGTGAGAATTGATCTTTAGAGATAAATTATCAGTTTCTTAAAGCGGAAGTCACAAAAGAATTACACAAGGATAGAACACAAAAATATCATTTCTTAAGATCCAATTTTAATTAACTACTCAGTTTCAATATAAATAACTTTGAAAGTCAGTTTTTCAAAGTGATATCTCACTTTTTTCCTTTTCCTTTTATTATTTTGGCATGATATCATTTGACTTAATAGTTTACTTAGGGTCAATTAAGTGTATTTGATTGATATAATTTTTTATGGAAAATGTTGAAAGTTTGAAATCCGTTTGACTTCCTTTTTTATGGAAATTGTCCATTAAAGTAATAATATTTTCTATGGGTTTAGAATTTGTTCCAATTGTCTGGAAAAGGAAAATATTTTCATTTTTCATGGAAAACTAAGGTTATCAAACGGAGCCTTAATGTTGATATGACACTTAATAGTGATACCCTATTTTCAATGTTGATATGGGATTGAGCTTGAAACCACTTCATGATCGCATTTGTGGAAACTCGTCCTCTCCCCCAAAAAAGTAAAGGATACATGTTAAAAAGGTAAAGAAAGGAGGTGAGGTAAAAGGGGAGAAAGAAGGTACCTTGAAAATTCTGATAGGTGGCCTCAAAAGGATGAATGATCGTTCTATACAAAGCTTATCAGTAAATCTGGGGGCGAAGAAAGTAGAAGCGTAAAGAATGAGAGAAAATAACGGTGTCTACAAGTATTAAAAGGGAAGGGAATTTAAAAACTCATAGAAACGATTCATATTGAGTCTCGCAAAACGATGTCATTGTAGTAATCTTGTACACAAAGCTTCATTATTATTGGATTTGACACCCCTGACTCGTGTTGCTCTTGCATAATTTATGAGAAAATCTCTCTCACCAACTTTAGGAGCGTCAATCACGGATCGAATAACTAGGAATCAAGGTCTAATCTCTCAAAAGATAGAATATAGGCTTTGGGGAATAAGACTTGGTCAAATGAGCCGTCGGTCGTATAAACACCCTCAAATAGTTCGGCTTGACGCCTTACACAATATCCCATCTATAGAAATCGAAATTAAACCATTAGAGACGTCATATGAAAATGTCATTATGATATGACACACAAAGTACTTTTCCTTTGATGAGGCATTGCCCAAAACAATCAATCAGGAAAAGTCATGATGGCTTAGACACAGGCATATTGTCCAGGTGCCACCCTTAACTGCCGAAGCCAACTTTACAAGCCAATCAAATTCTTTTAAATGGGCGGTGGCACACAACCTTTGGTCGGAACACTAGTTACACTATAGCTTGACATGATACACTTGAATCCATCAACATTATAACACTTCTATTTAGATCAAATGTTGGGAATTTACTTGATTATACACCGCGAAAAATAATAATGGATCTACTTGTATTTAGATAAAAATTGTGATATGAATTATATTTTTGGTAAATTCTATAAATTCCTTTGATAATCTTTGAATACGAACAATCACGATTTACAATCCATGTATGTCCAGCTTGCAATGAATGAAAATCCACACAAAGAATAAAAATGAGAGAACTATACTTTTTCTTTTCTTGTGTTATCAATAATAATGAATTGTATTCTATTATTCTGAAAACCTAATAACCTATTAATATAAGTTCAAGTAGACTTAGTATGTCTCTTAAACTTAAATTGGTCAAATATTTGATTTATCCAATTAATTAAATTTGGTTCATAAATTAATTTAATTCACTCATTCAAGTCTATTAACAAACAACTCAATATTTAATTAATACAATTAATTAAACCTGCTCTCATGACTGACAGTGGCGAGGAGGATAAGTGAAATGAAAAGGCAAACCAATGTAAGAATCCTTAAAATAAGAGAAACAATAGGAGAAATCACACTATAAGGTGGTGGAGCCATGGAGGTATTATCCTTAGAACTTTCCTGAGAAACTACATTGGAAGGTGTTGGTCCTGTTGGAGCCATGGAAAAATCCTTCTTATTTTCCAGTATATTTTTTTTGGATATATATAATTCTTCTCTAAATACAGATATTCTTCATCGTGTTCTTGTTACGTATATATAGTTGCCGATTGGATTGTACACGTTGACTGCAGTCTCATAATACCCGACTAAGTCAATGGACATGTAAGGTACAAGCAATTCAAGTGCAAGTGGAGCGTTTACTTTCTGGTTGACACAAAAAGGAAATCAGTGGGAAATATATTTGTGCCCTACCAGCATGTTCTTTGGTTGGGCTGTCAAGCAATGAAATAATATTGACGCTTTCAAGATTGTACATTTGAAAAAGCAATCAAAGTCTAGGCAGATTTTAATAAGAATAATATGGTACAATAGGAGAGAGCCTGAACTTTTCCTCCAAAAGAATTAGTCAAGGACGCCATGAATATGAAAGTACCATTTCCATTATAAGTAGAGAATACAAAAATTAAAACTCCCATAACAGTTATTGAATAGAGTTGGAGATAGCTCAGAAAGAGCTCTACACGAGAGCATCAAATAACGACAATTATCCGTGTATCAACACGAGAGCATCAAATAACGACAATTATCCGTGTATCATGCTAAGTCATGGAGACGTGAGGTCACGAATATACAGAATTTAACTATGCTAAGTGCTAACTTGCCAATATATATGCCTTATAAGTTCGCATGGGAAGGACGATGTTGTTAATTCACCATGGCACTTGCAAGAAAGTTCACAATACGATTGCCTTCTTGGTAGATAAATGGCCCTTGGAATTTTTCTAGCGCTAACTCTATGCTCTTATGTCTAGATTGAGACAAAATGCATCACTTTTTAAAGGGAAAATTAGGACTGGGTTATTCAACATTTTTCACGCGACGTGTTTATGGATTTCCAAGTTAGATTCTTAGCCCTCAATCTAATTAAGTATATGAATTAGGCCCCAATGTGATGAAAATTGTCAATGGGGGTGCGACTTTCAATTTAATTGGACAGAAATGTTAAGGTTTGATGGATTTATTGTCCCGCTAATGCGAAAGGCATGTGAGATTTGTCATTTGTATTGATCGTTTGGATCACGTGGGACTTAAATTCATGAGTTTAATTAGGTTTGTGATCTAAAATCTCACTTTTAAAGGTTCGAGAACCCAACCCTATTTTGTTCTTTCTAAAAGACCATTCTAGAAGATAGTATTCCTTAAAACCCCGACATGTAATTTTGAAAATATGATTATTTATTTAAAGCCATCATCACTTAGATCTTAACAAGAGAGATGACCTTCATTATAGGTTCTTTTAATGTATTTATACACATTATTTACATTAGTGTGTTTCCCACCCTAAAAAGGTAATATTGTCAAGACAATGTATTCAACTTGCACACATGTGGATGAATTTACACTTTGTTTTTTCTCTACAAATTTTGGGATTATCCCAGTTTATAGGTCCGAAATCTACATTTATGAATCGAATGGTTAGAGTACTCTCAATAAATTTTAGTACACACTGCTGCTGCCTTGCTAAAATTGAAAAATGTGCAAATCTTATTAAGAACTTAGCCAAGGTGAACAAATTTAATCCCAAGCAAACATTTCAATATGAATTAATCGTAAATTAAGAGATTTTACGATCTTTGTTTTCCCTTTCTATAGAAAGTATTAATCGTAGATAAAATGAAATTTCCACAGTAAATGCAAACCCTCTGTGATATGAAAGAGCAATTGCATTCCAACTCGACCGATGAGTACCCCATACATAAGATAAACTGCTAGTAAAAGAAAAAGAAATTCTCAAAAGTTTTTATTTTACTGAAAGCGAAACTTTTAAACCATTCTCCCAAGACCTTTCTTTTAGCAGTGAGAAAGCTATATATTATGCTCTCTTTGGAAGAGAAAACGATGAGAAAATTGATGATATGGCTGCAAACAAGAATCCAAGTAGACAAAGGCTAGCTGAAGCTTCAGTGGTGCGAATAAAATGGCTGATACCCGATCCTTCGATATCTATTAGGTTTTTTAAATCTTGGGTCATCCCAAAACTTGCTGCTCCACCTGTTGCGAGTATGAAGGACACAACCTGCTTAAAGCAATCAAATCATGTTAGAAAATTTATAGATTATTGCCGAATTTTCTTCGTTAAAATTTGACCACATTTAAAGACAACCTCGTTGATTCGCTCATGAATATTGGAACATTGGCAACAAAAAGTCGTCGATTTCATAGAATAAAAGAATTGGACAAAAAGTAAAAAAAATTCTAGCTTAACAAGAATGTAGATCCTGAAAGCTAATTTCCAAAAACAAATTCTTGCAAATCATGAAAATTGAAAAAAAATAAAAAAAAATGGTTTCTGTCTAGTGAAGTAGCTATGGTTATCTGTCAAATTCTAGCTTTTATTGACTAAAGTATAATGGGAACTATAATTAAACTCTAAGGCAATGCATGCCCACTTCCAATAGTATTACTGACATGGAATTAGGAGGGTGTTTGGTAGAGATTAAAATCGGATTAAAATTGAAAAATTAACCGTTATGGTTGACTTTTATTAGACGGGTGGGACTCAATAACGGTCATATTTTCAATTTTAATTGGATTTTAAGACGTACCAAACATGCTCTAGATATGAAAGGGGCCACACCTTATCGCCATAAAAATCAATGTAAACCAAGCCATCACCGCCAAACCGGTTTCCAGTGCTTAAATGAATGACTGTTAACGCAGTTTGCAGAAGAGTATAGACAAGGCCAATGACAGTGGCAGCACAAAGATATCTGCACGCGAAGGGACGTATTAGAAATATGAATATTGACGAATAAGTACTCCTAACTCTGTAACATTCCAAGAGGAACACTACTAAAAATTAGTTTTTCACCTACGGATAATTACCAATGTATCCGTTGGTAATAAAAAATGGATTATCCATTGGTAAAAGTATTAGATTTTTAACTACGAAAATCACCAACGAATTTTTTGTTGGTAAAAGTGGTATCATTTACCAACAACATTTTCATAGGCGATGTAATTTAATTTAACTTTTTTCTAAAAATTGTGTCAACCGAAACCTACAAATTTTTCATGGGTGAAGAGTAGTTTATATTACCAACGGAATTGTCATTGCTAATATTAATCAATTTTAATATTTAAAAAATTCAAACATTTTCCTACGGAATATCTGTAGGTGAGGGGTAATTAAATTTTTCAAAAAAATACAAAATGATTTTAGCCTCTTCACCAACAAAAATTCCGTAGGTGGCGATTAATTCATATTACCTACGGGAAATCAGTTGATGATATTAATCAATTTTAATAATATTAAACAAAAGAAATTTTTATCCCGCATCAAAGTTCACAACAAAATTTTTGGAGATGACCTCTATAAATTAGTGGTCTAATAAGTGATTAAACAACATTTTGGACATTTTAATTCAGTTGGCTAAAGGTTAAAAATTTTATAATCATTAAACAATAATAAATAAATAGATTTTTTACCACGCCTCACACCTTTGTCGCTATTTACAACGCTAACTTTTACCAATTGTAATAGCAGACGTTTACCAACGGAAGATCGGTTGGTAATTATCAAGATTTTTACCAACGAAATTTCCATTGGTAAAAGGTTCACACATTACCAATGGAAAATTCATTGGTAAAATATTTACTCTTTACCTATGACGCGATCCATTGGTAAACTATCAGCGACCCTCAAATTAACAACGAATTTGTGGTTGCTCATATTTTGTTGGTAAAGAGTAAAAGCAACGGATACCTTGGTTTCGGAAACAAAAAATCTGTGCTTGAATCATTTTTTTTTTTTGGGGTAGTGAAACTCACCTAAACGCCCTAAAGTATTTGAACTTGATCTTGAGATCTCCGTAATCAGAATCTGAAGCAGTTCCAGTGGCAGTAGTGAGGAGGATAAGTGAAATGATAAGGCAAACAAATGTAAGGATCCTTACAATAAGAGAAACAAATGGAGAAACTACAGTTGAAGGTGGTGGAGCCATGAAAATTGTATTCTCTAGTAATCTGCTATTTTTCCTGTAAGAAAATATATAAGTCGTCTGGAACAGATCTTCTTGTATCTGTAGTCTGCTAAAGATTGGCTCATATAAGAACATGCTCGTTGACTTCAGCCTCATAAGTCATAATAACCTACCCAGTCAACGCCGGTGTGTTGGGGTGGGAGCGTATAATGCAAGCAATTCACACATGGAGCGTTTACTTTGACGATCAGCTCACCTGGTTGACCCAAAAAATGTGGGAGCCATTCAAATTAAGGCTGTCGATTAACTGGATATTCACAAGTTGGGGGTGTCTTTAACTGGACAAAATTTAATTTAATTAAATATATTCTATCTAATACATTAATATTAATAGTTTTTAAAGGTAATTTATATCAATATTTATAAATCACTTATAAATGGAAAAACATAATTTCCAATCACACATTTCAACAAATTCATTAGTACTATCGACGAAAAAACTCGTTCAACCCGATACCTCACGACCCCACCTTGAGAGGGATCGTTATCCTGAAACGGGTACGGGGCAGATACGGAAAACATATTCCCCTCCCTCGCTACCTCCCCATTTAAAATTATATTTCAAATTAAAAAAATTTGTCAAACAAAAATAAGAAAAAATAATATCATTTTTAAAAGGAACGTGAATTGTTCTTAACAAATTGTTAAAAAAAAGTAATAATAACTAAATAACTAAATATATAAAAAAAAATAAAACTAAAAAAATTAACGAGGAGTCCGGCCCATCCCGTCCCGTCTCACCTCACCTCGCCTCCATACCCCATGTGACAAAAATATCCGACGGGTCGGAGGATTGGAATGATCGACCCACTCTATATCTGTCTCATTGCTATCCCTATCCACTACTCATTTTTATCTATTTATAAATTAATCGTTTATAAATTCTTTCTACGGATGTTTAATTTATCCAAAAAAGATAAGTGTTAATTTAATCAAGACATTCATTTGAATCTCGCACACGGAATTTTATAAAGCCCTTAATTCGAAGGCTAAGATGATTTTTTTTTTTCAATTCTTACTTAAAAATTGAAGAAAATAATTATTTAAAAATCACCACCCTTAAACTCATTTTCAACCGTATATTCTCCAAAAAATAATAATTAATTTCAGATTTTTCCATAACTTTTTCCTACTTTTTAATCACTTGTTTTGAAAAATTACTTTTCAAATAATCACTTTGATATAAGCTTAAAATCTTTAATTTTATCAATAATAGTCTTTAACTCAACTCAACAACTTTAATTTTTTGGCCATTCTGCTTAAAGTGATAAGTTGTTGCCAATGGCGGACCCAGCCCCTAGCGAAGGGGGGCAACTGCCCGTGCTAGATCCGTCGAAGTCTTTAATACCGTTGGGCGCCAAGTGCAGTTGATGACGGGAAGAACTGAAGAAGAGGGGAAGAAGACGACAATATTTTGGGCCCTTTTGTTTTGGGCTAAGAAGTTGTATATTTACGAGGTTTGGAGTTTGACTTAATAAATAAAGGAAGAACTTAACATTTTGACAGAATATGCTTAGAAAATTGTTGAAAAAATTAATTTTGGAAAGACTTGAAGAAAAAATGAGCAAACTAGGGCAGTTTTTACCGATTGTAGCGCAGTGAGTTGGAAAAATAATTTGACCTAACAAGTATCAAACCGAGAATTGTGAAAGTTTAACATGCAGGGCTGGTCCTGTGATTTTCGGGGCCCGAGGCGAACTCCCAAAATTGCCCCCCCCCCAAGATCAACGTAAATGTAGAATCTAATATCATACAAGCCGATCAGGCCACAATTATATAAGTCGACAAGACTTCAAACATTTTCAATATCAAGTTAGAACAATCCATTGCTTACTTGAGAAGTAGCAAATCGACGAAAGTTGTGGAATCACGCCCTATTCCAGCCGCAGCGCGAGCCTGAAATTGAAGGAAAAGAGGTATTGATTGGTGTCAAAATTACTTATAATAAAAGAATAAATGACCTTATAACTTAAAGGCATGAGATAAGAGTAATACTACTTAGCACCATGAGTTCGAGATTTAAATCATTTTTCTCTTTTGGAAATGTTAGAAATTGCAAGAGAAAATAGTAGGTAGACAAGAAAACCATAGACATAATTTAATTAGGCACTCTCAACTCCACATATCATGAAACAAGCGAGGACTCAATTCATATTAACAAGGAAGTTCTGTATTTAAGACTGCTCCGGTTTTAACAAAAGTATTGCACCCGGAATGAGCAGATCCAAATAATAGCAGCTATGAAATTCAATTGAGATTACTATGTGAAAAGTCTTGTGA
>CAIGRL010110889.1:0-29410 GCA_903798325.1 Fraxinus xanthoxyloides
TTGATGTACCGGTAGCAAAACCCATTAATTATATGGTTAAAAATGAAGTTTGACAACCTTAAAAAACACTTTGTAAAATAGGGGATTATCACATTGACATGCACGACAAAGTCATGAAGTTTTCTGACAATAAGAAAAGTATATGAAATTTCTCTTTTCAATTCGTATCTTTGATAATTAATTGTTGTGCAATATGTCAAGATTTCTTGTATGCTACAGTGCTAGCTAGTACATGTCCAAGATTCACAAATCCACATTTTCACGCAAATTTCACTATATATAGTACCTTCATTCATAAGAAAATATCAGAGTCATAAATCTTTCTTGAATTTCAATCCCCATCTTCTCTCTCTAGAAATGGCTAGCCCTCGTCTAATTCCTGCACATTTTATTGTCTTGTTAATCGTAAGTCGTTTAATGTCCATCCTAGGGATGTTAAGGCGATCAAGCAATTCACTTTCCTGTGAAATCTACTCCCTTGATATTGGTGCTAATATTTGCTATGATCTTGATGCCATTGGACTAGCCTCGAGCGACTATGGAAATATAGTTCAAGAAATTCCTTCCGCAGTTCTTTATCCTACGTCCATTGAGGATATTATCAAGCTTATCAAATACTCTAATGAGTGTCCCATCCCATTTAACGTGGCAGCACGAGGCCATGGACATTCTCTTAGAGGACAGGCCATGGCAGATAATGGGGTTGTGGTGAATATGCTTTCCTTAAAGAAACACTACGAAAATGGGAATGGAATCAGGGTTTCTACATTAGGACACTACGTAGATGTTGGAGGTGAACAACTGTGGATTGATGTATTGAATGCCACACTCGAACATGACCTTGCACGTGTTTCATGGACTGATTATTTGTACCTTACTGTTGGTGGCACACTTTCTAATGCTGGAATAAGTGGACAGACCTTCCTCTATGGTCCTCAGATTAGCAATGTTCTTGAAATGGATGTTATTACAGGTAAATTTTCCATTTTTCTGAAAGTATATATTTCTTAAAAAATGAAATTTAGTATAGGTTAGAAGCAAGTTCTTGGAGCTCTACACATGCAGAGCATCACTTGAACATAAGTGACGGCTTCGTTTGTAAGGGAAATCTCGCCATACGGTCCTAACAAATAATGGTTGGGTTGGATTCCTCGCCCGATCCTTAGTGATATGGGTTTGGTTATGTTTCACGTATTAGCTATAGCTTTTGAAAAAAAAAAAAAAATGTGGTTGCATCTCCTTGCATTACATGCATTATGAGGTTGTATGGTAGAATTGTATTCAAAATGTGTCGTTAACACAAAAAAATAATATATCTGTGCACTTGAAGGATCTTCGAATGTTTATTATGCATAGCTCATGACATTTGTGACAACATATACATATATATATATATATATTCTCATGCCCAATCTCCTGCTCCAAGTGGGTACCACATGAGAAGTGGAAAGCTTTTACCCTGAAATAGCAGCTCTGCAGGTACATCCATTTTCTACATGGATAGGTCACTTTATTAACAGGAGACTTTTACCATTTGTCTGATTTAGGTAAAGGGGACTTCCTGACTTGCTCCAAAGACAACAATTCAGAATTATATTATGCAGTTCTAGGAGGTTTGGGGCAGTTTGGCATCATAACGAGGGCAAGAATTGTCCTAGCAAAAGCACCTAAAAGAGTGAGTACAATAAGGTTAAAGCTTTGTCACAAGGAAAAAAGGGTCCACTTTTAGTTCGTAGTTGTCTGTGTGGCATGAGCTATTTGTGTTTGCAGTCTACACTGAAATATAGAATCCTAGGCTTACCAACCATCCTAATTTGTCTTCGTTTGCAATTCCACTAAGCCCCGTTTGGCCCATTAAAATTATAATCCATTTTTCTCTATTTTTATAAACCACTCATTCTCCCATAAAATAATATTACACGTAAACTCCAATTTTTTTCTTATTTTTTAACTAAACATTAAAAAAAAAAAATACTATTCCAAAAATTATAATCTCAAGTAATTGAGACCAAAGGAGGGCTAAACTAATATGTTCTCCGAGCATGTGAATAGTTTAAATCTTACAAAAAAATTTGCCTGCATTAAATAATGAAATTGCCTCGTACATGAACGTGCGTTAAAGATGTATACACGATTTGCAAAGAATGACCTATCTACTAGTTTGAACTTTTGCAACGAGATGGTTGAACTCCATTGTAGAAAAAAGTCCTTTATCAATAAAAATTGTATAATCATATACGCTAATTTTTTTTTCTCTTTTCTAAATAACCAATATTATTAATTTCTACCTATATACTGTGCTCAAGTTTTTAGTATTGCTAATTTCTGTTAGGTGAAATGGGCGAGAATGCTATATAGTGATTTCTCAATCTTTTCAAGAGATCAAGAACATCTTATCTCTATCAAGGGTCTAGAATTTTTGGAGGGCTCTCTCATAATGGACTACTCTCCTGCAAATAACTGGAGATCTTCCTTTTTCACTCCTAATAATGAATCTCAAATTTCTTCACTTTTGAAAAAGCATGGCATCCTCTATTGCTTGGACATGGTCAAGTATTACGATGATGAAGCCATCAATTCAGTTGACAAAGTACGTGTTTACGCTTGTAATTCACTACTTTAACAGTAGTCTATAATATATAGGACAACATTGTAATTTATTTATTTTTTTGCAGGAAGTTGAAAAGGTGCAGGAGGAATTGAACTACATTCCTGGTTTCGCTTTCATGAAAGACCAAAGCTATGTTGATTTCCTCAATAGAGTTCAGACAGGAGAAATAACCCTAAAATTAAAAGGGTTGTGGGATGTTCCTCATCCATGGCTAAATCTCTTTGTACCAAAGTCCCATATCATGGATTTCAATGATGGTGTTTTCGTAGACATTATTCACAGACAAAAGATAACCACAGGGCCCATACTTGTCTACCCAACAACTAAAATAAAGTACTTATCGTTTACTGACTCAAAATATCTCACAAGCCTACATCACAAAGATACAAAATATATTGACTGTTATGTTTCTTTATCCAAGAAATTCTATTTCTAGTTTACGTGGCCTAATAGTAACGTACTACTAAATTGTGCAGATGGGATGATAGGATGTCTGCAGTTACACCAGATGAGGATATCTTCTACTGTGTGGGACTATTGCATTCAGGCAGTTTCGATGACTGGCAATATTTGGACAATCAAAACAATGAAATACTGGAGTTTTGTGATAGAGCTGGAATAAAGATGAAGCAGTATCTTCCACACTACAAATCCAAGGAAGACTGGATAAAGCATTTCGGTTCCAAATGGAACACTTTTAAAGAAAGGAAAACACGGTTTGATCCTAGAAAGATACTGTCACCAGGACAAAAAAATTTCAACTCTGTTTGAAACATACACATCCATCAACTTTTTAGCCTCTTGAGTTGCTTAGACAGTAGAACTTGAAACACGGGTAGTTCAACCCTAATAATACCCAGAGGGGATGAATAGGTGTATAATGCGGAATTAAAATTGTTAATGAATTAAACAAGTCAATTTAGTCATTAGTTTGAATACCGCAATTTGTATGATCAATCAATATAATGAAAGGAGTAATCAACATCAGAATGATCACGGATAAACTGAACTGAGAAAAATTCCGGGCACTTTGTCAATCAATCAACTATAAATGAATTTGACAACTTACAATCTACCAGACTAAACGACCCTTATTATCTGATTTCCTGACTGCACTCCTTACAACTTTCCGTGAATCCCGTGCTCCCTTACACCAATCCTTAGCCGTTGTTGCCAAAGCTCTCCATGAAATCTGTTACCCTGTAGCACTCCAAACCTTGTGAATTCGTCTGTATCCCGTGGATCATGAAGAATGACCGAACTGTTTTTCATAGACAGGAACTCCTGTCAACTTTTTTCGATCTTCAAAACTCTAACCAAATGTGGAAGAAATAGTTATTTGGTATTTGGATTTATGGACGGATGTTTTTCTCGCCAAAACTCTCAAACAGATGAAGGTTGAAAGAATATAATATGAAGGAATCACTACGTAGCCTTTTTCTGTCAATATTCAACCTTAAGAATTTCGTACAGAAGAGTTTTGGTAGTTGTGCCGAGGAAAAAGCTTTGAAATCGCGAAATAAAATTTTTCCGTATAACCCTGTCGCTCGAGCGAAGGCCTAACGATAGTTCAGGGACGATATTTCTGCTTTTGTAGCTCTAGCCAAACATTGGCGACAGTCTACCAAAAATCCTCTCCGTCTACCTTCTTTTCCCATTCTCGAAACCCTAAACTCAAAAACGATAGTTCAGCGACGATATTACTGCTTTTGTAGCTCGAGCCAAACATTGGCGACATTCTACCGAAAATCCTCGCCGTTTACCTTTTTTTTCCATTCTCGAAACCCTAAACTCAAAAACCTACCTTTTGACCAATTGCACTTTACTCCTTGAGCTTTTACGATATATCAATTTCAGTGTTTTTGTTCACAAAATCGTCAATTACAAATTATCTAAAACCAATCAAACTCTCCATTTGGTATTCTGTGACAAAACTACAATCTAAGTTAAAGTAGTAATTAAATGAAAATAACAAACTCAAACTTCTAAAAACTACTTTGAATTAAGTTTTCAATTCATGGTTCAGTACCTGTTTTCTGAAATAGACAATTCAAATACCTAGTGTAAAATGTGTGGAAAACAGGATCAATAATAAATATAGTTCAAACATTTTAAATGTAAGAATCATTTAAACAATTGTAACTCATAAAGCATATTTTTCAGTTTTATATCACAAGCTTAACTAAGACATCTTATCAATGCAATCCAACATACCAAAATGAAACATTGACACTAGAAAAAATCAAAAACTTAATTTAGCTAAACTAAAGTTAAAAATGCAAATACTCCCCCTTACTGCAAATTACAATGATTTTAAAGCAGTAGGTAAATGTATCTATGTTTCACCTCAACGACCCATCATACATAAAATACAAAACTCAATAATATGCAGTTTGGTTAATAAACTCTTGCAATTTGATAAACTCTTTGATTTGATTTTTTGAATCTATTATACTCCCCTTTTTGTCATAAAATGACAAGGGATAACGAATATCATACAACAACTTCATAAAGGAAACGTAAACAGTCATAAGTATATGCAACAACTAATAAACTTTCCCTGAAATCTAACTCATATTACCCATGGAGTAAAAGATATAGGTGATCCATATGTGTTAAGTGTCACTAATCCTCTGATAGCAGAACTCCAAATCTTAAGTTTGTGAAAAAAGACTTACAAAACATCACTGCTAATAAGTTTATTTTTCGCCTTATGAAAGTCAACCCAGTAGAGAACATTAGAACCTATATATGAAAGCTCATTTTTATGGAGAATGTATTTTCTCCCCTGACTTTTAGCATAAAAAAACTTATCTTACAACACAATGGTAACCAGGAATGCTCGTGTATGTATTTTCAACCTTAAGTGCAGGCTTCTTTTCATTAAGCGGCTATCATGACCCATGTAACGAGCTTTAGGCCGGTTAATCCAAGTCAGTTGACTATAGGCACCAGGTTATAAGAAATGCTGCAGACTTAATTACGTGAGTCAAGTAGGCTTCGAAAAGTAGCATAAGATATTGAACTCCCTTTATTTTTTTTCATATAATCATTTATAATTGCAGGGATAATCTAGAGCTTAGGTCTAAACAAGATGGTCAATTCATGTTCAAAGTCACCCTACTAACATGTGACAACCATCCCAAATCTCACACAAACGGTAGAATCCTACTATCAAGTTCATAGTGTGTGCAGTGCAAATGGTATATGAAGAGACCTATATTAAATACTCTAAATGTATCATAAACTAGCAATGAGAATTATATTACAGCTCACTAAATAGACTCATGCTTGATTATGACCTACAAAATCAAATGTATTGTATATCATGCTATAAAAATAATTTCTTGCAACAACCTTTTTGTTCTCTTCCCCCCCTCCCCCCTTTCCCCCACTTTTTTTTGTTTTTAAAACAAAATGTAAAATCATAACAATGAAATTTTTTTTATTCTTTTATTTTTTGTTTTAAATTCAAACATGAATGCATCGAGCACAAACAAAAAAAAAGTCACGAAAACAAAACATAAAAAATTGAAAGTAAAAATGCATGAGAACAAATAAGTAAATAAACATAATGCATGCATAACTCAATGTAACAAAATAGTAGAATACGAGCATGCATCAATTAGACTCAGTCAATGAGGCACAGAAATACTAATAGCTGTTCTAAGAGACTCAAATCGAAACCCATCCAACGGTTTAGTGAATATGTCAGTTAATTGGTTTTCAGTAGAAATATGTTGAAGAGTAACCCTCCCTAATAAAATGATGTTTAATATCAATATGTTTAGTTCTAGAGTGTTAAACAAGATTTTTTGAAATATTAATATCACAAAATACAGTCATAGTTCCCAGTTCAATCCCATAGTCACTGAACATCTGCTTCATCTAGAGAAGCTAAGTACAACAACTTCCTGTTGCAATATACTCGACCTCTACTTTGGATAATGTGATAGAATTTTGTTTCTTCATTATCCAACCAACAAGAATAGCACCAGCATAAAAAAACCTCCAAGAGCACTTTTTCTATCATCGACATTTCCAGCCTAATCAGCATCAGAATAGCTAGCAAGATCACAGGTAGAATCCCAAGAGTACATGATCCCATAATCAACAGTGCCATTGACATATCTAATAATACGTCGTACGATGCTCAGATGTGATTCCTTGGGATCAACCTAAAAATGCACACAAACTCCAACACTTGTGATTCAATTCTTCATGCATGGCATTTACCCAACATTTGTCCCTAAGGGCTTCTTCCACACTTTCTGGTTAAATCTGAGATACATAGCTTGCATATGATAGGTTGTTTGAAACCCTCTTACAAAGTCTCATACCTTCTTCTAAATCTCCAATGATATTATCATTAGGGTGATTCGACTTAACTCTGGACAAAGGTTCTTTAGGTGGTTTAGCTACACTATCGGAAATAGACTCCTTATTGAAAGCAATCAACTCATTCGATATGCATGAGGGATCAGGAACTGAAGTGTCCTTAGATTCAGTTGCCTTATTTGGATCAACATTTAAGTGGTCTAGCTCAACATAATCTCCACTAATCTTTCCCTTACTACAAGCATCATCAACAACCACATTTTTAGATTCAATCACAACCCGGGTGCGATTAATTTACACCCGATAAACTCGACTATTTTTAGAGTATCCTAAGAATATACCCTCATTACTTTTAGAATCAAATTTTCCCAACTTTTCTCTGTCCCTTATGATGTAGTACTTGTTGCCAAATACACGAAAGTACTTGACAGTAGGGCGTTTACCCTTCCAGATCTCATAGAGAGTTATGTCAGTGTTAGGTCTAAGATAAACCTTATTAACAATGTGACATGCAGTGTTTATGGATTTACCCCAGAAGTGCATAGCCAGATCTTTACAATGAAGCATAGCTCTAGCCATTTCTTGAAGCACATGATTTTTCCTCTCAACTGCTCATTCTGTCATGGAGTGACCGGTGAGGAGAACTCATACTGGATTCCCTCTTCCAAATAGAAATTCTCAAGATTCAAGTTTTCGAACTCTTTTCCTTGATCACTACGAATTCTGGACACAGAGTAACCTTTCTCATTTCTAAGTCTCTTACGCAATGAGATGATAAGACTAAACACTTCAGTTTTATCTCTCAAAAATTCAATCCAAGTAAATCGAGAAAAGTCATCAACCACAAGCAAGATATATCTTTTACCACCAAGACTTTCGGTCTTAGATGGTCCCATTAAATCCACATAGAGTAATTCAAGATGCTTGCTCATCGAGATCTTAGAAGTTTGTTTGTGGGGGTACTCTAAGTTGTTTAACTTGTTGACACGGACCACAAATAGTGGTATCAGCATTATCCAACTTAGGTAGGCCATTGACAATCTCCTTCTGGCAAGTTTAGACAGGCTATTATGGTTCATATGACCCATTCGTTGATGCCAAAACTCAATGACGTTGATATTAGCACTGCTACAAATGTAATTGGAATTAGGTAAGACTCCGTAACAATTTTCAGATGTTCTAACACCTTTGAGAACAACGTTACCAGTCGAGTCATACACAGTACACATTTTCTAAACAAAGGTAACCTTAAAATCAGCATCACAAATTTGAGGATGCTCAACAAATTTGACTTCAAACCGTTTACATACAGCAAATCTGAGATGGCATGTAGTGTAGCAATACTCACAACTTATTTTCCTAGTATCAGTGCAGTAGCTCCATCACCAAATGTAACTACACCGCCATTCCACTCATCAAGTGAGGAAAA
Source organism: Fraxinus xanthoxyloides (assembly GCA_903798325.1). Classification (NCBI taxonomy): domain Eukaryota; kingdom Viridiplantae; phylum Streptophyta; class Magnoliopsida; order Lamiales; family Oleaceae; genus Fraxinus; species Fraxinus xanthoxyloides. The sequence continues at coordinate 8,379 of CAIGRL010110889.1, forward strand.
CAAAACTTTGTTACCACACATATGTCTTAAACATGCACTGTCAAGATACCACAAGAAGTTATTTTGAACTTTAAGAACAAGGTGAGCCACACAGCAATTTATATGTTCTTCAGTCCATTCACCATCTTCCTCACTTTTCCCTTTCTCAATCTCATGGTCAGATTCAATTACAGTAATCGAGGTGAAGGCCATATAATTTTGTTCATCTTCACCACCAAATGTCTCGGTCTGAGAACTGGAATCTGAATCCTCATCACTCATAGTCACGGTTAAAGCCTTACGAGGTTCTCTACCTGAACTCTCTTTCAAATTAGGACATTCAGTCCTAATGTGACCAAACCCCTTACATTTATGGCATTGAACATATTGAGATTTTTTAACGGGAGCTCTAGAGGTGTTGTTCTCAAGTCTACCTCTCGAGAGTTTACTTGCGACGTCACTATTCTGCTCCTGAGGCTTTCTCCTATTCCTCATCACCTCGTGAAATTTTTTAATGAAATAAGTTGTTTCGTCATCCCAAAGGGTCTCAGTATTAGTGGATTCGCTTTCCTCTTCTCTAACAGTGTTCATGGTGATCGATTAACCTTTTTGGGCTATGAAACGGTGAGTTCATAAGTTTGAAGCGATCCTATGAGTTCTTCAATTTTAACGGCATCTAAATCTTTACTCTCTTCTATCACAGTCAGATATCAGTGATCTAAGGACTTTTCTAACAATTTTTTATTCAGGGATCCTTTCACCTAAGTTAAAGCTAGAATTAATTACGTCATTCAGTTTCGCATAGAATTCATCGAATGTTTCATCGTCCTTCATTCTAATCTCTTCAAACTTAGTGGTCAACATATGCAGTTTAGAGTTTTTAACCATTTTAGTTCCCCTCGTATGTGGTTTCCATTATATCTCAAACTTCTTTAACAGTTTCATACATTGATGCTCGCCTAAACTACTCAGCAGACACGGCCATGAACAGGGCATGAATACCCTTACTATTTCAGTTACACTTATCCAAATTAGTTTTGGTCTACAGTGAGATATCATGGGTCTAACTATACCTGCAATAGTTGTTGTAAGTGGAGCCCACCCATTTTGAATGCTAATCCAAATACATTCATCCAACGTTTTAAAGAAAGCCCTCATTCGAACTTTTCAGTAAGCATAATTGCTTCCATCGAAGTACGGAGGCACGGACAATGACTGGCTCATTTAAAATAATATTATAAGGGTCAGGAATCGATTTAAAGTTCTAATGCCAATTGAAAAAATGTGTTGTTCGACCCTAAAACACCTATAGAGAGGTGAATATGTGTATAATGTGGAATTAAAATTGTTAATGAATTAAACAGCAACAAGTTACTTTTTAATTTTTTTTCTAGATGATTATTCAAACAAGTCAATTTAGTCATAAGTTTGAATACCGCAGATTGTATGACTAATCAATATAATGAAAGGAGTAATCAACACCAAAATGATCACGGAGAAAATCAACTTGGAAAAACTCCAAGCACTTTGTCAGTCAATCCACTATAAATGAATTTAAAAACTTACAATCTACAAGACTAGATGAGCCATACTATCTGCTTTCTCGACTGCACTCCTTATAGCTTTACGTGATTCCCATGCTCCTCTGCACCAATCCTTAGTTGTTGTCGTCAAAGCTCTCCGTGGAATCTGTTACCCTACAGCACTCCAAGCCTTGTGAATTCATTTATCTCCCGTGAATCACGAAGAACGACACATTCCTGTCAACTTCCTTCGATCTTCAAAACTCTGACTAGATGTAATTGAAGTAATGATTTAGTATTTGGATTAATAGACTCATGTTTTTCTCACCAAAACTTTCACACATATGAAGGTTGAAAGAATATAATATGAAGGAATTACTTTGTAACTCTTTTGTCTTAATGTTCAACCTTAAGAATTTCGTACAAAAGAGTTTTGGTATTTATAGGTATGGTAAAAACAGATGGGCCGGGGAAAAAGCCTTGAAATCGCGAAATAAATTTTTTTTGTATAACCCTGTCGCTCAATCGAGAGATTAGCGACAGTCGACCGACAGCCTGTCGCTCAAGCGAAGGCCTGGCGATGGTACAACAACGATGTTTCTCCTTTTGTAGCTCGAGCCAAACCTTGGCGACAGTCTAGCAAAAATCTGTATTGTTTTCCTTATTTCCCATTCTCAAAACCCTGGACTCAAGCATCTACATTTTGACTAATTGTATTTTAATCCTTGAACTTTTACAATATATCAATTTCAATCATTTTGTTCACAAAATTGCCAATTACTAATTATTTAAAACCTAACCGAACTTTTCAACAATTAATTATGCTTCAGTTTATTTCGTTGGAAATTTGTTTATACATGCACAATAGTAATTAAATTATTTTTTGAATTTTCTTCAAGGACACTCTTTGTGTTTAGACAGAAATCATAATTAGAATTATACCTTTAGCAAATTCTTCGAATTCCTTTGAGAATTTTGATAATAAACAATCATGATCATTACTCCTCCTTGTGAATCTTGATCTACCACGATCTTTCCAAACCTTTCTGAATCCTGTCATTTTCACACTATTCGATTTTGATACTTAATAACTTATGGCGATGATGTTAAAACGATATTCAAAATTTATATCGACACCAAAGTGATTGGCTCTACCTGGAAAGGACTTGGGCATTTGAGGTAACTTAATTAAGTTGTTCATGGCCAAACACTTTTGGATGGTCCATGTGTGTTTTGGTCCAAGTTGTGGTTGGTTTAGTTTTTGGATTGTTAGCCCATATGTTTGGTAAGTTGGGGCATTGTTTAGTTGGGCTCTTTGCACTTGACTTGGCCCATTTGGAGGTGACCTAATCACTATTCTATATATCCATTCATTTACCATTTACAGTGGCTATTTGTTAACTTTGGCATAAAAAGTTCTTCCTTGAGGTTCCAATTGCTTTCTCTATTTTTCCTCCATTGTTGGTGCAAGTTAGCTATCATTGTTAGATCCTTCGTGGGTTAGAAACTTGAGGCAACCCAACATACAAGTTGTGGATTGAGCGACAATAGACTGGGGACTATTGTTGTTTTGACAAAGTCAGATTTCAAAATTTCTACCATGTCTCCTGCTTGCAATCAAGCGGTGCGGATGTTGACGTTGATAAAACATTGTTCGTCCAAGACTAGTCATGTGCTAGTGCATAGTCAATTCGATGTGAGCTTCAAGATCACGAAGTTAGGTAGGCTGTCATGGTTCCCATTACAAGTTATGAGACTTGGATTCCACATTGAAAGTATGGGTTTTAGTGTGTGGTTTATATATACATGGACTCTCCAACTTCAACAGCTAGCTTTTGAGGTATAACTTCTTGAATTATGGGTTTGAGCTTGCTTAGGCTTGTGTTCGATTGTCGATTATTGGTTTGACTGGGCCCATATTTTACAAGTGAAATCTGGGGAAAAAATTATGAAAAACCCAATGAAATGAGGAAGAAATTGAAGCAGATAGCTCAAAAGAAAAAAGTCCAAGATTTTCAAATTTGACTGGATTTTTTTTGTGGTTTTCCTTCCAGACTAGTGGCTAGTTGGAAAAAATGACACTATAGACGAACTCGACGGCCTAAGGTGGAGGGTGTTGGTCGATGCATATGGCAAAATGGTGGCGTGTGGCAGCACACGGGGTGTTTTCCTAAGACGATCCCTTCAAGCAGTTTGTTCCAAACAGCTGCAGGGACTCCGAGTGAAGTCCATTTTATGTTGCGAAAGATACAATGAATCTGGAAGATTTTGTCTTTGTGTGTTTGGGTGCTTAGTGTCGTTTCTTGGTTGTTACAGTTGCTGAAGCCTGAGAAAATACTAGTGTCCCTAAAGATGTAAATTTTGCATATCTCCTTATTTATTAAGTTCTTTTCTTTTTATTATTGTAGTTACGGTTGTCATATGTGATAGTCATTTACTTTTTGCATTAAAAGTCATCGTTTAGGCTGACTTAGGTTCGCTTTATCGTCTTGTTAACCATTGTCTGTTACTAGACCTATAAACTTTTTATTAATTATTTGCCTTGAATTATTTGTGAATTTGTTGCCAATATTTTTCTTCACTATTAGAATTTCATTTAACCTTGGGAAAGTTTGTTTGATTGTTCTGTGTGAATTGTGTTTTTACTTTGCTTGTGATCATTATTTGGTTCACTTTTTATTTTTTGTAAAATGACAACTTTTTGAACTAAGTCTTTCTAATGACAAAAAGCGTGATTTTTCAATGTGACAAAACAAAAAGTTTTTATAAAACTATTGGTGGCAAATATAAGTCTAAGGTAAGAGCGAAAAGTATGATATTTCAACTACGGTAAATTTTGACATGTTGTAAGAGAGTGTTCTAGGGAAAATAATAAGAGGAAAGAAAAGGTGAGATGTGAGATGAATATTGCCATTAGATCTAGTTATGACCCGTGTAAGGTTTATTGAGTGTAAACTTGATTAGTGCTTTTACATTTATATGAAATATATGGCATACTTATTTTGCTTTGAAGTGGTGTGAGAAAGAGTAGTGGTGCGAAGAAAGAGAAGTAGCATTTTTTTTCCTTCATTTTTGTGATCCATGTGGTTTGTGAGAATTTTTTAGGTAGCCATGTATGTGTTATTTTCTTTATCTTTGTGAGCCTCTTTTATGAGTGCAATGAAGTAACTGATTATTCCTTATTTTCTCTTTGTGAGTCCACTTTCACCATTCCTTTTGCGGGATAAATCTTTTGTGGACTTCTTAAGCTTTGGTGTTAGAGTAACCTTGTGATGTCTGGATCGATTTAAACTAAGCCCTAACTTTTGTGGTCAGCAAAGGTATCGGCTTTTAATAGTTGTTGGGATGCATTAGCAGTAAGTATGTCGTTTGGTAATATAGAGTATAGATGTATAATAGTGCATTGGTGATATGTATGGGGGATGTGAAGAGTGACATTTAGATCACTAGTGGTGATGTGATTAAATGTTTAGAATCCTCTATCCATGAGAATCCTGATCTGTTGTTGTGAGAGAGTGACACTCCTATGACTTCTATTAAGTAGAAACCTATAATCCACTTAAGTTGAGAGAGTTAAGGTAGTGATGGACGATTATTCCATGGACTTAGGATATATAGTGGTTTACCGGTTAGACATGAGTAGTAACTAGTCCAGTGAGAATGGTTGGCAATGAGGGAGATATGTGTTCTCGAGATACAAGTTACACAAAATGGGATAGGATAATTGTGGTAAGATCTTTCGTGGGGTCATTTATGCATTTGTTGTATATGTTGGCCATTTTGATTAATTAACTTGGAGTTAGTTGATATTTTTTGCTTGGTGAATATGTTTGAAAATATCTTTGTGTTATCCTATGTTGTATCTTCATCGCATGTTTTATATGTTTTTGATTGAATACTGTGATTATCCTTTTCTACTTGAATTTTCTTGACCTTAATCTTAGTGAGTAACATGGAGCATGTATAATATGTGTTTTGGGTCCTTGACGTGAGGTAAGGTGTGTGATTCGGCAGGTATAAACTTTGTGTTATTTACTTACAAGTTATTTGTGTATCAAGGTAAAGATTTGTTGGGTCTTGATACCCAATAAGTTCTGGACAATGATGTTAAACCAGTTTGAATTATATTTCACATGCCTCGGCCTATAGGTGAAATTATTATTAACACACCAATTTGATAGCTTGACCCGAAACAACTATTTACCATTAGTTGGTCCATTTTTTATGTTTGTTGGCCCATGTCATACATTAACTTGGTATTTAATTTTAGCCTTTTGTTGTATGGCCCATTTATGAAGGTTTGGCCCATGTTTTTTAATGCAACCTAATCTATATTTGTACTCCATGCCTCCGTCGTGTTCTTTGTGTGATTGAGTGGGTGAGCAATATTGTTACCAACACCTTGATTCTTTGTGGGTTAGAAAGAGGGCAACATGATTGTGTCTTGAGTTCTGGGTTCGAGCTTGCTTAGGTTGGTGTTTGATTGTTGATTGTTAGTTTGACTCAGCCACGTATTTTTTATTACACACACCTTGGTGAATCACGATCTTTCCACACCACATATGTTTAATTATCCAGCCTTCAATGATAATCTACATAGGACAACAAGAATGAGAAATTATGATTTATTTTTCTTGTGGTAGCAAGATTCTTTATTGTGCTGAGAGTTTTTGTTGTAATGTAATTGTTACGAAAAACTCAAACTCTATCGATTATTTATATATGTTTAAGTGGGTTTGACCCATCCATTAAACAATTTGTCCCATCAGTTAATTAATCATAATAAATTAAACTTGGTTCATAAATTAAGTAATCAAATTATTTAATTCTGCAAATGTCCCGCACTTATCAATTAATTCATTCTTAATACCATTCTTCCGGATCTTCCTTATATCTTGACCAATTAAGTTCCCGATCACGACGTTGGATGACGTGACTTATTGTTTTGATCTAATAAAAAAGATAAACTAAGACTATCAATTAATTTATCATTAATTCATCTAAATTAATTAATTCACATTCGTCGTCCCGATGACATGTGATAGAAAATATCATGTAGAGTGACAAAATCGGATTTGTTCGTTTATCGTAACATTGTCATCATTCGTTAATATGATTTGATCAATTGCTATATATTGGTTGGCAAATGGTCATCAAAAGCTAGCCAGTAAAGGTTTTCAAGACCAGAGTACATGTTACTTGGGAAAGATAGAGATTTTTACTTACCAACAAGTTGGTCAAGAATGATAGAGCTTGTTTTGGACCATATTTTGCGTCGGTAACTATGCCTCGTCTAGACCGACTACAGTTTATTCTGGTCGGTACATTATTTGTCCCATCAAAAGTTTTGGTGATAAAAAATGATATTTATAGACCCATTTTATATATTCAGCAATTGTATCTCATCTAGCCAACAAATATTTATCTTGGCGGGTAAAATGTTAAGGTCCCAATCTCCCCTCAAAAAATTAGGGCTAAAAATAAGATATTCATCGAGCAATTCAAAGACGTCGGCAAATATGTATCGTCTAAGACAAATACTATTGTTTCTTGGTCGTTAATTTTAAGGAGCTAAATCATCTACCAACATATTTGGGCCAAATGGTAAGATATTCACTCACTCATTTCTTATAGTCGGCAAATATGTATGTTCTAGGCGGACAAGTAATATTTAGGTTGGTAAATGTTGTTTTCAATGGCTAAGTTTAGGTTGGTCGGGAAAACATTGGTTGGCAAAGACGATTTTCTTTGACAAGATCTATTTGGTCAGAAAAAACTGGTTCGGTAAAGGTATGCATGACTAAGAATTTTTATTAGTTGGTAAAAGAATGTTTTGGCTTACTAATTTTTGGTTGCTCAGAAAAATCTGATCGGAAATGCCATAGTTTCTTGTAGTAGATTACTCATTTTTCGAGAAGTATGATTTGTTCCATTTAACAAGGGAGGTGTAAAGTGTTTTTGATGAATTAAGCGTGACACTTTTGTTGTCTTCTATATGGTCACACGTTTTTTATATTATTGGACTAGCACTTGTTTTTGAAGAAAATAAAAAGTAATTACCTCAGAAGTGCTACTGCATGAGGACATTTGCAGTATCGACAAAGGTAAATATCTCTGAAATTAGCATACGACTCTTTATTGCAATTGTTGCAACTTATATACAAAAATGATTTGAGTTATTTTTCTGATACACGATCTTGTTTTTACCCAAACTAACTGTTGCTGTGTAAATAATTAGATTTTTGTTAGTCTATAAAAGAAGTTATGCTTAGTAAAAGTATTAAAATAGAAGTAGAGCTGTACTTTTGATGAATTAAGTGTGACACTTTCGTTGTCTTCTATGGTCACACGTTTCTTTTGTTAATTGGACTAGCATTTGTTTTTGTAATTTGTTAAGCTAGTAAGGTCCTACTAATAGTTGATGTATTTGACAAGTATGGTGTAGTGGTAGTTGGTAGAATAGTGGATAGAATATAATTTTCTTTTGCATCATGTATGGCTATAAGTATGGAAGCAGTGTACTTCAAAATTGTGTGGAATCATTTCAATTAGTTTTCCCTCATCTTTGTCTTCTAAGTTCTAACAGTCTTTCCTTCTATAGTTCTATTTTCGGCCAAGACAAAGCTGCGACGACACTGAAATGCAGTTCTATGTGATGTCCACTGAAACCTTAACACTAAGCCTTTTTCCGAGTATGTTTTAGTACAAAATTATAAGTCCTACTATGGTTCACAATGATGAAAAATTGGATGAGAGTATTGTTAACCCAAAAAACATGCTGCAAACCTTACTAAATCACTTGGAAGGGGAATGTAGGCATAAGAAGTTTGCATAAAATAATGTGAATCGTTTATCCATTCAAGTTGGCTATAGGTTGACACGGTGCACAAAAAAATATGACACTTTTAATGGAATTTGTTACCAAGTAACTAATAAGAAGTCATGGTTTATCATTCCCACAAAATGACCAAATTAGCCCAAAACTTAGAGGAAAATCTGTAAAAACCTCTTCATTTGAAGAGAGATGCATGCATTTCAAATATTTTCCTTCCAAATAGTCATTTCATCTATGGCTCCTATTTGAGCAACAAAACTAGTGAGTTTTGGAGGTAAAATTCTTGCTAGGTGAGATAATTTGTTGATTTGATTTTTATCATTAAAAACTTGGCATCGTCTGTTGGAAACTCGAACAAAGTAAACTACGAAAATCTATTATAACTGAGAAATCCTATGCATCTAATAAAAATGAATCCTAGAGGAGAAAATTTGAAAGGAAAATACCATCTGAGGTTGAAATCAAAGGATACAATAGTAATGAGCTAATGGATAGCGATGCTAATCCGAAATGACAGCAAGAAGAGATGCCGACAAAATCGTAAGCTAGCATTTCTACTACTCAGCGTCGTCACTTAAGGAACAAGGCAAATTACCGAAACAATCTAGGGAATGGATGAAAACATACAAGTGTTATTGGTAGAGAACTTGTCTTTTCACGCAATAGTCAATATTACTGGAGAAAATTAGCAAGTTGATTCTAATAGAAAAAGAGAAATACATATTGCTAGAGAGGCAAAGAGAACTGCAAATTTTCGAGAATTGGTGAAGTATGATAGAAAAGAAGAAGACATAATGGTATAAGGATAAATCTGCTCTAGGAAAGTCTATGGATGAAGTAAGCTCCAGCGATAGAAAATCAACTCAGTACCATCGTCAAGGAGATCAAAAAGCTAAAAATTATATCGTCACTTCATACAACACTCTTCTCACAAATGATTATAAAGATCAATTGGCTAGGTCATATGAAATAGATGATGATAAATGTGTACTGTTTTCCAAAGAGATCAAAGAGGTGCCAATATTGGATAATTTTTTTTTGTCGTATGATAGAGAAGTACGAAGGGAAACGAGATCCTATGTATCATTTGTTGGAGTATATGACACAGATGAAACTGAAAACGGCAGACCCTACGCTAGAGTTCCAAGGTTTCCATTTAACTCTAGATTGATCGGCTATGAGATGGTATGTCAAATTGTCACTGAGTAGTAGATTAGAAGCTGGCCACAATTGAAACAAGCGTTCGCTAGAAGCAAAATAGGGCAAGCTCTAGCCACACGATGGAAGAACGTGAGTCTTTTAAAAGGTATTTCGCGTGGTTTAGTGCTGTATTAATAGCTTGTAAGACCATATCAGACGAAAAGGTTAGAGACGCCTTATGGAATGGTCTACTAATGGAGACATCCTTTGGGTGAGACGTCCGTAATCAGAATCCAACCTCTTATTATCAGTTGGTGAGCTTGATCCAGAGCAAGATCTAAATAGAGGACACAATCGCCAACGAAAAGAAGGTATATTTGCATTTTGAAGAACCCAAGGATAGCTTACATGCAATATCGTCAACCCCTGCACTAACCATGGGTGAAGAACATCCTCCCCTAGGAATCAAAAGGCGATTTGCAAGATTCATCACTTTAGGGATCACGATATAGAAGAACGTTATAAGGTATTAAAGATGATTAAGCAGCAAAGTGAACGGGGAGGTTTACAGGGAACGAATGAAGATAGAAGGCCATCTTATCTAACCAAGGGACGAGGTTGCCAAAGCAGACCTAGGCAAATCGAGCCAAAACAAGTACCAACAAATGCTTCTGGCTGTCAATCTCTAATAAGGGAGATCAATACTATAATCAGAGACCCTTATATATGTGGGAAAAAATAAGTGAACAAATGAGCTATGCTCACACCATCAAAAAGCTCATAGAGAAAGTATTCTGGATTCGAGGTAATCCTAAACCTATATATCTTCCAATTACTTTAATAGCGATGATGAGCAGGGAGTCATATATCCCCACTACGATGCATTGGTAGTACAAACTTTTATAGCTCCTAACAGCCTTAATTACATTTTGGTGGATAATGACATATCTGTTAATATTTTGTTTGGAGGTGTTTGAAGATTTCCAAAATCTAGGTCATCTTGGCTAACTAGGGTGTTATCCTTAAAGGGTACACTCGAGAGGGAGAAGAAGCATCGGCAAAATTTTTAACTGGCTTGTCTCTAGGAACGGATTTGATGGGAAAAATAATAGATGGGTCAACAAGTTGGACATGTTCGATAATAGTGGACGGATTATTAGAAGTCTCAGCGATTAGTAGAGTGCGCGAGCCTCTAGGAAATCCAAGTCCTACTTAAGATGAAATTTGTTACTCCCATCCTGCATAGCCTTCCCAAAAAGCTTCACCTCAAAAAGGCCAGACTACGCAAATGCAAACTTTATCTCAATACTTTCTAGCAGATTGAGAAGCAAGGCCTTTTCATTCCTCGTCTTATTCAGCTACACGAAGATAACAAATTGTTCAACATTAATCGACAAAAGCTCCTCTCTAAGGCGTAAAAGTTCAGCATTAGATCTGGCGACATAAGAACCAAGGCTTTCTTTGGCTAGTTCCAAGTCCTTGGTGACCTTTGTAGCTTAACCCACCTAAGAAGCTTCCGTTGTAGGAAAGACCTCAGAGCCTTTGTTAATTTCCTTTTACTTTTTCTTCTCTTTCTTAGCCTTCCCAGCCTTTACTTTTCACACTCTTCTCTAAACAATCGACTTCCGTCTCCTGTTTATCATCTTGCAAAACTCATACCTCATACTTTGTTTGCTGATCATTGTTGCATTTTTTCTTTCCCATGAGGACTCTATTTTAGACCTTAATTAAATTTTTTTGACTCCTATTTGATGAAAGTAAACAAAGAATTGTGCGTTGATGTGAATTTTTTATTCAATCAATTTAACTTAATTAAAATGCATACAAAGATATTAGTTGAGACTTCAAATAATGGATGAAAATTAGGGATGAACAATTTCACATATTGATCACCTTTAAGTCCTAATTCAAAATTCAAGAGCCTAATGTAGTGTTCGATCAAATTCTTCTATGGTATTCAATTTACCCCTTTTGAGTTCTCATTGAGCCTATTTAACTATTTCGATTCCATATCTCTATGCGAATCTACTTTAGCTAAATGAAATATTAGTTCTAAAAATATATGTATGATCGCAATATTTAATATAGGTATTTCTACATGATCTTCTTCTTCCAATCAATGTTTCAAAGCTTAAATTCTTTAATGTTTTCCTCTTTTGAATTATGATCTTGATTTCTAGTTGTATCTTTGTTTTCTCAATGCATGGAACCCCCTAAAAGTGCCTCATTTATTCTATTTATACTCTCCTACACGGTTTTCCATTGGAATTTTTCTTGGACTTTTCGCGGACCAAATAACATAAACCTAATATCTGTGGCGCAGTGCCTAAGCACTATAATTGCAGCACCTAGGATTGTGATGACCTTTGAAGCAGCACCTAAGTGCTATGGTTGCAGCACCTGGGCACTGCATTGCTGAAAATAAGCAGCCTTACAGAGTTGGCTGCTAAGTCGTTGTTCCAAACTCTGCGTCTACTTCAATATTTTTGGCTTAACTTTTTTCCTGATATCCGATTAAGGCACTTTAAAATGAGTTGGAACGATAACTCAAAGGGGCTGAAAATAGCTCTTTTTCAATTCGAACGTTTACTAAGCCAAAAATGAGTCTCAATCTCAACTAAAAATCGGGACATCCTTATGCGGTTGAAAATTGATTTGTGAAATTATTTTGGTCATATTTCACTCCTTTTTGACCTTTAGTTGTATCCATTTGACCCCTAGAATTCTCGAATTTTCATAGTAAGCTTCGACACAACTTTTGAGTGTTTGCACTTGAGCCCCCAAACTTTGGATCTTGCCAATTTTTGCTTCTTTCTTTCAATTTCACTTCCATTCATAGAGTTTCACATAATAACACATTATATAATAAATTAGGCTATAATTCCATTAAAAGAATTACGAAATATCAATATATTAGAACCTGAATAAGTGTATAAGATACGCTTATCGAACACCCCCAAAGTTAAGCATTTATTTGTCCTCAAACAAAACTATAACCTAACTTAACAAATACACAAACATGCAACGTTAATTATCTAATTGGTTGCCAGTCAATTAAGTAAAGCAACAAAATTTAGCTAGCTAATATGGCTTTTTATTTCAGGATCGAAATCAAAATAACAAATCTATGCACAGCTTAAAAATCACAGTACAAAAATTAAAATCCACTTTTCCAATGTAAAATCGATGTGTATATGTAGAATTAAGCATAGCATTATGAATTCATAATTTGTTTCAATTCTCGACCCTCAATGGTCAAATATGTTCATTCATTACTAGTAAGATTCACACAACCTCAAACTTATTTTTTTCACTTTTTTCCAGTGCGTGAACTAATGTTGAATTTTTTCACTATCCTCACCTCTCTAGTTTGGCAAAATTTCACCAATAACAGTTCAACATTTCAATAAACAAGGATTCTTCATTAAGTTTGATTGGTTCAATCTCTAGGATTTAATCTCTTATCAACAGTCAAATTTTCTTAAACAATTGTTTGAGACTTAACCAAGACATTTGGTGCGTCTTCTGATTCATGCACCTCAACTTTTTTCTTTATTTGAAGCATTTTCTCCCTTAAACTTTCTATTGTAACAAGCTTTCGACTGATGACTCACAAGTTAGATGACCTTAGGGCACCAGGTTTAATTGCTCGAGTCATAAAGGCTACAAAGAGAATTTTTCTAATAAAATATTTTTCCTGCATTGATTAGTGCAATGTCTCTCATTTAAAATCAATTCAAGTAAAACGACCTTTAATTTGAGATTTTAACCCAATTACATCCTATTGACCTTAGACGATCTATACAAGATTTTCAATTTCACATATGGAATCCCTATTTATCTCAATATCTTCCTATAATAGTGAAATCCTCCAAAATATTCTAAATTTGATCCAAGAATGTAAAATTTAGTGGTTTTGGGTTTAACATCTATGCTCCACTATTTCAACCTATTCAATCATGAAATTATCTCATTCCTACACAATGATTAACTTAATTCATGTGCTCAATATATATCAAACTTCACATGGAAAAACAAAAATTAATTTGAGCACACAACCTATTCACAATTCATAGATCAATTAATAGTTCAATGTATTCATCATTGCCAGTCGAGTCAACTAACTCACACAAGATTTTTATATATTTTTTTTATTGAAACAATAGAAACATACAAAAACATATAAAAAATGAAAACTCATGTTTTCCACCCTCAAACTTAAATGAGACCTTATGCTTAATGTCTTTAATTCTAATTCTGCATATAAAGGTTGGGGAAGAAAGTGAAGAAAAGACTTCACTGATATGACTTGTGATTCAATAGCTAACTTGCCTGTTACTCCAATTGGCTCTTTGGTCAATATTGGTTTAAATGTTCTATGACGTCATGTTCCTGAAAAATCAAATGATGTATTAAATTCAAATAATTGGAACAAATGTTACTTAACTCTAACATCTAATAAACCAACTAATATGTCAAAGATATAAGGGAAAACAGGGTATGAATGACGAGTCACAAATAAATTTAAAATAAACTAAAATATTCTAAAACTCATAAATAATATAAATAAAAAAGAAGAAAGCTTGGATTGCCTCCTAAAAAGCGCTTCTTTAAAGTTTGACTTTGTGCCATTTTTTATCATGGTGGCTCAAACCAAGTTATGAAAGCATTGCAATTTGCGCAATTTTCATTTATGTACCCTTGTTTTGCTCTCCATCTTTTGATATTTCTATTTTCATCTCTGCCAAGAAGTCACCAAAATTTGATTTTCTATTCTGATAGCTTCGTTGATTAGGTAGCTCTTCTTCATCAATTTTAAAGCAATGATTTTGTTGGAAGGTTTCTCAAATGGGGTACAAATATTAAATATACCTTGCTTGTCATCTGAAAGCCCAATATTGGCTAACCAAGATGGTGGTGAATTGGAAAGCTTTTTCGAATAATTAATTAAAATCACATAAATTTAAAACCACGTTGATAAATTAATAATCGTGAGCTAGTTCAACCAAGTAGATTAATCAAATAATAAGTGCAAATAAATGAAGACAACTAAACACAAGTAAACAAATAAATGATATGATATGAGCTTGCACAAAGTAAAAGGGTTAGAGAGTGCAAACGATATAATATGGACGTTCGATCCAACGCAATAATCTACGTCATCTGTTACCAAGCTCTCCAGCATGAGTAAGGCCCTTTTCACTATGTTGATTGACTTAGGTGCAATCCAACCCTTTACAAAGTTTCCGGCGACTTACAACCAAGGAACACCAATCCTTTTACTATGTTGAGCTTTCCGAGATCTCAACACGACCCACAATTCAAAATAAATTTACAAGAGCAATCTTCTCTTCTTATCGAACAATGGATTCAAAGTTAATAACAAGAAGAGAAGAAGCAAACACTTCAATAGACGGCAATGAGTATAGCTCAAATTGTTGGGTTGAAAAACTTTTCGAAGAATAAAAGATTTTCACAAAATTTATCACTCAAAAGTTTTTTAAGAATTTAATGCTTTTGATCTTCTAAGGATAAAGAATAAGGGGGTTGTGATCAATAAAAGCCTCACTTTAATACTTAAGAAAAGGTTATTGCAAAAAAGAAAAAAAAGAATGGATGAGGTATTTATAGCACTCAAACGGTGAAAAATTCTGCCGTACCAAACGTCCAGTATATACCGAACGATCAATTAGCTATTTTTGTCAGAAAATCAGAACAGTTATATTTTTTACCGCTGGAGCCAAAATGAAATGCCGGACTTCCAGTACAGTCTTCTGGCTCAGAACGTCCTTGTTTTTTATTTTTATCAAATGTAGGTATTTGAGGGACGTTTAAAATATTTTTTAAAGTATTTGTCATATTTAGAATACGTGTTTCGATTTTTACATTTGAAAACATATTTTTCGAATAAAACATTTTTGTCGTGATTTTTCGATCGTAAAATAAAAACTTTGAGCTCGTCACGATTCATTACCAAGTATTGAAATGCTTTACCTTTACATATGATTGTGAAAAGTCTGAGTACTTAGTGTTGAACAACTTGATATGCATTGCTTGACCGTACTTCAACTTTTTGTCTCGATTCACGTTGATGCATTTTTTGCGGGTTTTTCAATATCATTCTCCATAGCCCCGATTGATCGATTTTTTTCCACATCGATTGTTGTATGCAAATTACTTGACCTCAAACGTCATGTCATAAATTTTATTCTTGTGCAATAATCACCATAGACACTGAAATCAATGTGTTAGAAATAAATATAATTTGTTTGTGATAATCAAAACGAGATGTCAACCATAGGTCAACATCCTCCACTCTCAATATTAGCTCACCCTTCTCAATGTCAATTAAAGTTTGACATGTTGCTAAGAATTGCAGACCCAATATAATTAGAATGTCTTGATCTTCTGATATGTCAAACACTATGAAGTCCACCGAAAATATTAAATTTTCTACTTTTATGAGCACATCATCAACTTTCCACGAGGCTTTGAAATTATTGAATCAACTAGTTGTCGCTTTATTGATGTTGATTTGACTTCATCCAATCCTAATTTCCTGTAAACAAAATATGATATTAGATTTATACTGGCACCCGTGTCACACAATGCATTAGTAGCACAAGAATTTTCAATTGAAACGGGTTAAGTAAAACTCTCTGGATCTTTCAACTTGGGAGGCAATTTGTTTTACACTCTTGCACTACTTTCATCCGTTAATGCCACACGTTCATACTTTGGAAGCTTTATTTTCTTTGTCAACATCTCTTTTAAAAATTTTGTGCAGCTTGAAATTTGTAATATCGTATCAATCAACAAAATATTGATATTGAGCTTCTTGAGAATGTCAAGAAAATTTTCAAATTTTTTTTCTTGTTTGTTCTTCCGGAGTCTTTGTGGAAAAGGAATGGAATGTGCGTAAGCCTTGACTAGATTTGGTGCCTTGAGAGTGGATGCTTCTTCTATACTTTCTTCATTCTCAATTGAGGCGAGTGTAGATTTTTCCTCCATTATAGGTTCATCAACATCTTCATGGTCATCTTTTCTTTCTAGTCGGGTAATAGTACCCCCACTCTCTGTAGTTATAGCATTAATATTTTCCTCCATTGACTTCTTTTGAAGTCTTTAAGAGAATGAAAGTGAAGGTACGTATGCTTTAGATTTTACAGAGGCCCTGAGTAGATCGTTTTCTACTACTCTTATTGACATCACTTTCTCTTTAGGATTTTTCATTATATTGCTTGGCAATGATTCCAATGGATATTTTACAAGTTGTTGAGCTATCTGACCAATCTGTGTCTCCAACTTATTGATAGATGCTTGTTAATTTTGAAAATTGGTATCAATCTGTTGGAATATTTTGTCTTTTTCTCTTCCAAACTTGGTTTGTTCTCCTGCTGGGCATTGTACCATTCCCTTGTTGATTATTTGACCATCTGAGATTCGAGTGTTATCACCATCATAGGTAATATATTTGCAAATATGGGTCAAAATTATGGGATCCATTTTGAATAAAGTTGACTTGTTCCTCAGGGAAAGCCCAATACATACAATTTTCTGTCAAATGTTTAGCTCCACAGTTCTCATATCATGAACCACCCATCACTGCATGTGTTCCTCTCGTTCGTGATTTCACCAATAGCTCTATCTGCTTTGTCAAAGCTGTCATCTACATGTTTGTACATGTTGTGCTATCTAATTCATACACCTCATATGCTCCAAATGGTACCTGCATGTTTGTAGATGTTGTGCTATCTAATTCATACACCTCATATGCTCTCAATGGTACCTGTATGTTTGTAGATGTTGTGCTATCTAATTCATACACCCCAAATGCTATTGATGGTACCACTCTTTTTTTTATGAAAACATTGAATGTGTAGTTGTAATTAACTCAAATAAATCCAAGGTTTGTTGTAATGATTTTCCTATGATTGATCAACCCGTAGAGGAATCCACCTGAGTTTTTGACACTGGTGAGAGTCCGGTTTAAAAGTATTGCACTTGATTACCAAATTCCATGATTTGGACACTTTTGCATAAGCTCTTTGAATCTATTCTATGCTTCATGACAGTTCTCTCCATCTTTCTGTTGGGAAGTTTGAATTTCCAATATGATTTTAACTACTTTCGCTCATGGGAATAATTTATTGCAGAATTTTCTAGTCAATTCTTCCAGTGTAGTAATATTTCCATGCAGTTCGACATTTAACGAATCCAATGCAGAATATCTCAGTGTATATGGAAATAGTCGCAACTTAATAGCATCTTCATTAACAATTTTTGACAATTTTTAACAAATCTAGAGATATTTGTATTCGGGTTTTCATGAGACAACTCGTAGAATTGGAGAGTGGTGCTCATCAGATTAATCTACCCCGCCCTTATCTGAAAATTATTTATCCCGAAATTTGGATACACAATATTGGAACACAGAGGCGTGGTTATGGGCGTCAAGAACATTGAGACTGACAAGTCTCCTTCGTTTATTTCCCCTCGTTCCTACTACTAATTTGGTGGCGCCGCTACTCTTGTGGCTACTTGTCCAATTTACTGAATAGGAATAGGAATATGTTGATGTCAGCCATTTGATGTTGTTTTTGTTTGTGTTCCTTGCATCTTCGTCTGAAATTACGTTCTATTTTCAAGTTAAACGGTTCAAAATCGTTGACTTGACCTTTTTCTGTAAATAAAAGAAAATAAACTAAGGCTAAAAATGAATAGTCCCCGACAGCGATGCCAAAAATTTGTTGCGTTTTTTCTATCGCAAGTGTTCGATATCGTAACAAGTAATATAATGGACCTTCGAGTCCGGATTATCGTTCCCATGAAGACTATACTTTAGACCTTAATTAAATTTTTGTAACTCCTATTTGATGAAAGTAAACAAAGAGTTATGTGTTGATGTGAATTTTTGATTCAAACAGTTTAACTTAATTAAAATGCATACAAAGATTGGTCGAGACTTCAAATAATAGATGAAAATTAGGGATGGACAATTTTATCTATTGATCACCTTTAAGTCCTAATTCAAGATTCAAGAGCCTAATGAAGTGTTCGATCGAATTCTTCTATGATATTCAATTTACTCATCTAGAATTCTCATTGAGCCTTTTTAACTATTTCAATCACATATTTCTATGGAAATCTACCTTAGTTAAACGAAATAATAGTTCTAAGAATTCATGTATGATAGCAGTATTTAATATAGGTATCTCTACTTGTTATACTAAATTAACAAATTTTACTATATGGTATAAATCTCAGACTCACATCTTGATTCGTAAAAGATTCACAAAGTCATCAAATTAGTGATCAAGTAATTTAATGTATTAAACTCATAGTAAAATCAATACATGAACGATAAAGTATCAAGAATATTGAATAAAAGACATAAAAGGTTTCAAGTAAATTACATCGTTCGCCCTAACATAAAATTTAGCTATTCATACTAAATGGAAAAGAAAAAACTAAAAGTTGTTATTGAATAAATCACTGGATTTTCAATATAGATATAGAAAAAGAAATAAAATTTGCACAAAGATCTTCTTTTGCTTCAAATCAATGTTTCAAAGCTTGAATTCTTTGATAATTTCCTCATTTGAATTGTGCTCTTGATCTCTAGTTGCATCTTTATTTTCTCAATGTGTGGAACCCCCTAAAAGTGCCTCCTTTATTCTATTTATACTTTCCTACACGGTTTTCCAAAAATCGGAATTTTTCCTGGGCTTTTTGCGGCCATAACAACGTAAACCTAAAATCTTCGACGCAGCGCCTAAGCGCTACTATTGCAGCACCTAAGCGCTGTGATGACCTTTGAAGCAGCGCCTAAGCACTATGATTACAGCGCCTAACCACTGCGTTGCTGAAAATAAGCAGCTGTAGCGCTTGGGCGCTAGGTCGTTGTTCCAAACTCTGTGTCTGCTTCAGTATTTTTGTCTTAACTTTTTCTCGTGATATCTGATTAAGACAATTTAAAATGAGTTTGAAAGATAACTTAAAGGGCTACAACTTTGCTAGAAGTAGCTCTTTTTCAGTTCGAACGTTTACTAGGCCAAAAATAGGTTACAATCTCTAATTAAAAATATGGACATCCTTATGCGGTTGAGAATTGATTTTTGAAACTATTTTGGCCATATTTTCACTCCTTTTGACATTTAGTTGTATCCATTTGACCCATAGCATTCTTGAATCTTCATCGTGAGTTTCAACACAACTTTTGAGTATTTGTATTTTAGCCCTCAAACTTTGCATCTTGCCAATTTTCTTTTCTTTCTTTCAATTTCAGTACATATTCTGGGTTATTGAAGGTGAAATCCCCAATCACCACGAAAGAAGAAAATCTTCTTTTTCTATGCACAATCTTGGAAATAGAAAACATATAAGAAAAAGGGACTAAAGATGCCACATTCGTTGAGTGTTCATAAAAGACTATATAGCCATAAGAGGGAAAGTTTGCAATTTGAGATTATTTGGGACACGGTAAAGCTATGATCTCACTCAAATCCCTCCTGGTAAAACTAATTAACGACTTATGATCTCTTTTAACACTGCTACTAGACTTGCTCATAAATTCTCACTTTAACATTAAGATTGGGGTTCCAAAAGATACATATTAGCATAGCAAAAACCTGAGGGCTCTGAACTTCTTCAAAAGAAGAAATAGAATCAAAAGGGGGTGTCCTCAAGTTGAAAGATTTTACCCCCGGAGCAATGGAATGTAAAATAAAAATAAAATAAAAAATAAATAAGCAAGGGGTAAGCGCAAGGTAAAACGAAAGCACATACCTAACTAGAAAAGTTAAAAGGTAATGGAAAAGAGCAAAGTAGGTTCAGATAAAATGATTGGACCATCAATTGAATTAGCAATAGATCTAAAACCATTCAAACTTTTCTTGAAATCATGGCCATTAGATACTAACAGGCACCTGATCAAAATTCAAAAATACATGGATAAGATCATACATGATAAACACGCATCTTAAATGCTTAAATGGTACTAATCTGGAAATACACACAAANAAAAATACATGGATAAGATCATACATGATAAACACGCATCTTAAATGCTTAAATGGTACTAATCTGGAAATACACACAAAAAAGCTCTATAGCGTACAGTGAAAACTAAAATAATTATATGTCCTCTCAAAACGGCCCACATCACCCACCACTAACAAATAAAAATATATGCAACGTAGTGAAAGAATAACGAGTCTTTGATTTAATATGAATATTAAAATCAGACTTTGGGGACTATTTGTTAACTCCAAAAACCCACTCTATGAACATTATGGAATTACTTGCAAGGGAATGAAGGCATAAGATGTTCGCATAAGATGTTGTCAATCGTTCCTTCATCCAGGCTGGCTACATGCCAACAAGGTGCACAAAAAAGCGCGATGCTTTTAACTGAATTTGTTACTAAGTAACCATTAAGGAGTCGTCATTTATCATTTCTCCAAAACGACCAAATTACCCAAAAGTTCCATAAATACTCCATCATCAGAAAAAAAAAAAAAAAAAAAAAAAAAAAAAAAAAACTAAAAAAAAAA
>CAIGRL010110911.1:0-10117 GCA_903798325.1 Fraxinus xanthoxyloides
TGGAAAATTTAGCATATCAAACAGTCAAATAGTGGAAGTAGAAAAATATTTTCCTACTTCCTGGAAAAATTATGTCAAATCAAACGGACCCTAACTCTCTGATCTCATTATTTGCCTATTTGTAAATTTTATATGACTCTTCTATTAATTTCAAAAATGGAGAAGTATTAGTTTGATTTTGATGTGTGGTGATAATGGAACATGAACACTAATTGAAGTATGTATGACGTTTGATTTGTGCTAAGGTTGACAACTTCTTAGTTTGTAGATGTATTACTTTATATTGATATCCTGTTACTGCATATATGTTTAGTTCTTGCTTGGCCTACATACTATGTACTACATTGATTGGTTTCATGAGAGAACTAACTGAGGGGAAGTAGTCCTTGTATTTTATTTTGCAAACACTCTACACACACACACACACAAAAAGTGACATTAAAAATCTAAAAGATGCTTTTAAAATTAAGTTAAGCCAAAGGGGGAGATTGTAAGTAAAATATATTTTATATTTTTACTTATTATTTATTTATTGGCTTGCTTAAATTAGAATGATTTTTAAATATCAAAACATATGCCAAAAATGTGTTCAATAGATGTACTTCAAACATGTAAGCCAGCCAATCATGACTGATTGAGTGTTATAGGTAAACAGATTTCTTTATTGCATTTTTTTAGTGTTTCCATGAAATGCAATATTTACTTTCCATACAGTAGCATATATAGAAATATATATTTACCTTATTGGACGAGTTTGATTGGTTGAATAATTAAAAGAATGAAAGATTGTTTTAATAAATCAAAACTTTCCTTAATTTAATTATTGGCCATATATATATTCCTTAATTTAATTATTGATCATATCAAACATATTCTATATTATTCTTACTGTGCAAAACTTTCGTATTTTAGGTAAAACACATTCATGCCTTGGAGAGGTCTTTACATAAGTAAAGAAAATCATTAAAGGATGTTTAGAGGCTTTGAGAGGTGAACTTGTAGCAGCAGGTTCTCAAGTCATTTGACCCTCTTTAGTGAGTTTTAACCGGCTGATGTTCTAATGAAGTATCATAAAGCAAAAATCATTTTCTTCAATCGTAATTGAAGAGAACACACATGTGCACGAATGATATAATCCTACTCAAAGATCGGGCTACTTAGCGTGAGTTAGAATTGATGATTTTTAATCCAAGTGGTGGTTACGGCTGAATACAACAGTGTAGTGACGATAAAGTCAAGACCAGAAGGTTTGATTCTACTTCTCCAACGATTCAAAAGAAAAAAGGAAACGAGGGAGTTGTTTTTACTTACTTTCGATTGTTTTTGTTAATTTTCCGAAATTACAAAATCAAAACTATTGTATTTTTTATTTTTTGATAGTGGATTATTTTAACCGTGGTATGGGGACTTGTGGATTTCCTTTAGGGGTTTAACATGCTATATTTGGTATTTATCTTTCTTTAATTCCACAATAGATTATATATTTTAGAATACAAATCTGATAAGTTGTTCCAGTAAAAACTTTGTTTAAAATTGTCTATAAAAAGTTCTGACAACTGGCGTATTCTAGCTGAAATGAATAATTGAGACAAACTGTTTAATTAACTAGGCTTTTGTAGTAACAGTAGAGATTTATTTGCATTTTGTTTAGCATTCATTTTTACATTTCTTTTTTTGCACATTTATTCAACAATTTTCTAGTTGCCATTTATCCATTTTTGGTGGTTGACCTCTGTTTCTCGGTATAGGTTTTGTCAGAAAATAATATTTTTTGGTTGTTGTCTTTGCTGTTTTGTAGAGAAATTGTCTGGAAAATCATCTTTTTTTTCGGTGACTTTTTAGATATGGTGGTAACATAATTAACATATTGTTCTCATAGACGACGCCATTTGTTCACCTCGAAGAATGAGCCAATAGAATCTCGAACATTCCGTTAGGAGGCAAATGTTGCCTGTCGAAAAAAAGGTCATGCAACCATTTGCATTCCGATGATCAAGTCAATGGTCGGATGAAAGATAAAGAGAGTACAAGAGATGAAAAAGGAATTTGGCTCGGGTTAGAGATATATGCCTTATGTGAAATAGATTCACATGTATAGAGACAAATGGATATGGGCTTAGAAGGCCAATGGACCAAATTCCAAGCCTAAGACAAGATTGTTTAATTAACCAGGCCCAATCGATTGAAAAGTCAATGTCTCGTCGACATATATGAGACCCCTCCGTCTTAGCATGCCCCGCAATTTATAGGTTTAACAAGTATAATTCAAAAGCGTTTTTTGATTCTGCACAAATTTTTCGGATGACAATGTCTAACTTTTGGGGTCAAATTCTGTTGTCTAGAGCTTCGTTTTAGCATTTTTCTATTTTGAGTCGATTTAAGGGTGTTTCCTCCATTTTTAAAGTATATTAGTCTTATTCAAATTTGTTTAATAGTTTTTTATTTTTAATTGGATTTGTTTTGCTGTTTCCTAGTTTATTTGGATTTGAGTATAGAATTGAGTTTTATTTTAATTAAAATTTGCTTTGAGTCCATAAATTCACATTAAGGTTGTAAAATAATACATTCATTTTTTTGATTCATAAGATATTTTAGTTTTTCCCACTGTTTGATGGATTTCCAATATTTATAATATCTGTTCGAACGAAATACGTGCAAATATCCATTCGTATGTTATGAACAAGACATTTTTATTATTGTTCATTTTTTCGTCCTGTGTCACCTTTCTTAACTGGTTGAATGAGGTAGAAATGTTTTTTTTCACAATTATGGAGGTTAGCAAATAACATAAGTTTTTAATTGTTAAGTACAAATATAAAGGATGAGCAGGAACACGGTGGCAGAATATATACGACGAACGTTACCAGCTGAAACAAACGCTCATAAGGGACTAGATCATGAAGAAAGAACCATTGCAACAACGATTTCTTCCTAGAGACTATGTGAATGTTTTTTACCTACAATTTTTGAATTGTAAGCATAGAAAATCATTTGGTGGCCACCTATATCGAGGAGTTCTTGAGGTTGATGATCATCAGATAGCACAATTTGTAAAGAGATTAAAGTACAAAATTGAGGACAAAGGAGTTCGGCCCATTCATTCATTAATGCACGCTAGGGATATATGGCATTTCGAGTCGATTCAATATTTTTATAACAGTAACGCTTTCTACAATGTCCCAAATCATAGATACTAACAGATCGAAGATCTCAAACCACAAAACAAGTGCAGAAACATAAAAATAACAACTGAAGAACAGATTTTTCACCCTGTAGAGTCCGGATGTTCAGTCACAAAGACCTATTCACCCATTGAGCATCTACAAAGGTATAGCTCTAGATCCACTAAGTATCAACCAAGAATATTACAAATGTTCGAAGAAACCAATAGTTTCTTCGTATTAATCTCGCCTCAAATTTCGAACACTGCAATCTCCAAAACCTAACCCTAAATCTATACACTATTATACAGACTTCACAAAGAATGAATTGAGAAGAATACTCTGCACAATTACAGTGTCAAGAACCAAAGTAAACCCTAGTTTATACTCAGAGAAGATGGAGCACGGAGAGAGACGAAGAGAGAGTAGAAGAATTTCGAATGCCAAAACACCCATGGCCAAATCTATCAAGTAATATAAACAGTTACAATCTAAGGGCAGAGAATCGGCTACGTGAAGGGCTGATAATAACCATCAAATGAGGCCAGCAATCCGAAAATACTTAAGTCCACAGAACCGGCAAACAAAAAGGCTTAGCCCAATAGTATAGTGAAGCGGCCCATTATAACAATCTCTACCTTGCTGAACTATACTATGGCTACTTTAATGAATCTAGAATATGCTATACTTTGCTTCATATGCTCCAAAAACCTGCAAAAAAAAGAAAAAAAAAACACTAATTAGTTCAGATTTATTCAAGAATAACATTGTTTCAACAACAAAATGCATTTATTTCTATCCATAGTTATTTCCATTCCAAGTATTCTTTTAGCTTCACCCAAATCTTTCATTTCAAATTTAGATTTCAACTTGGATTTAATAAAATCAATTTCAGATCTATCATGACATGCAAGTAACATATCATTCACATATAATAGCAAGTAGATAAATTCAAGTCCACTGAAGAAGAAACAAGAATCATACTTGCTTCTTACAAAGCTCAATTTCTGAACATATGTATTAAAATTGATATACCACTGCCTGAGGGCTTATTTAAGCCCATACATAGATTTCTCAACAAACAAACTTTTTAAGTTTTGGATTTTTTCTCAAATCCCATTGGCTGATTCATATATATAGTTTCATTCAAATCACCATTCAGAAAAGCTGTTTTGACATAAAGCTGATCCAATTCCCAATTAAAATGAGCAATTAGAGCTAACATAATTCTTATTGAAGTATATTTTGCCACGGGTAAGAAAATTTCATTATAGTCAACTCATTCCTTTTGAGTAAAACCCTTTGCAATTAATCTAGCTTTATACTTCTAATTTTTAGAATCAGAATCCCCTTGTTTTATAATATAAATCCACTTGCAATCAACAACTTTTTTGATTTTCAGGTCTATCAACCAAAACCCAAGTTTTAATTTTGATAAGAGAATTCATTTCATAGCATCTTTCCAGAATTTAGAGTCAGAATAGTTAACGACATCATCAAAAGAGACAGGTTCAGAGTTCACAGAATCAAGAGCAAAAAATAATGTCACAAAATCATCATTGTTGAATCTAGTTGAAGGTCCTATTCCTCTAATTTCTCTATCTCTAGTTAATTGTAATTAGAAAGTGCAAATTCAGAGGATTCAAGCTTAGGTTCAAATTCAGTTGGATCAGGATGAAGGTCAGATTGAGTAGACTCCACCTCAATAAAATCATCTTGAATAACAGCATTTTCAGATTCATTTTCTAGAACAGTTTTCTTTATAGATGTAGATTCAGGAGCTTTTTGATTAGATGATTCATAACAAGGCATGTCGTCTTCATTAAAAAATGACATTTCTACTAACAATGACTTTAAAACCATTTTGGCACTTGACCTAGAGTCTGTACCCTTTAACATCTTCCACATACCCCAGAAAAACACATTTTAGAGATCTAGGTTCAAGCTTGTCTTCATTTTGGTATGAGTGAGCAGTGCAGCCAAAAAATTTTAATCTACTATAATCAAGTATTTTTCCAGACCACAATTTTTCAGGGACTTGAAAATCAATGGCACTAGAAGGACTTCTATTAATAAGGTAGGTTGCAGTTTTTAGGGGTTCTCCCGAAAAAAACTTAGGAAGACCAGAATTGTAAAGCATACATCTCACTTTTTCTAAAAGATATCTATTCATTCTCTCGGTAACTCCATTTTGCCGAAGTGTGTATGTTACAGTTCTATGTCTTAAAATTCCAAATTCTTTACAAAATGAATCAAATTCCGAGTTACAAAACTCAAGACCATTATTAGTTCTTAATGCTTTGATTTTTTATTTTCTTATTTGTCTGGTTTTCAAGCAACAGTTTCTATTGTTTTAAGACTTTAAAAGTATCAAATTTATGTTTTAACAGAAAGGTCTAGATTTTCCTTGAGAAATCATCAACTATAAGTAAATAAAATCTGAATCCATTTAGAGTATTTACAGATGCTGGACCTCAAAGATCAACATATAGATACTCCAAAATTGAAGAGGATTTATGTATTCCAGTTTTAAAAGGTAACCTTTTCTGTTTTCCCAAGATGCAATTTTCACAAAAATCTAACTATTTGATTTTATTTTTACCAAAACATCGCAGTTTGTTTAAAATGATAAGTCCCTTTTTCAGAAATGTGACCAAGTCTTATTAGATTCAGAGTTTAAGGCTGCAGAACGGTGATGAATAACAGGATTAGTAGATATAGTGTAGATCTCATTCAGTTTCAGAAAAGATATGGTCGTCTTGTTCCCTTGTTTAAGTCTTAAGAGACCTTTATGAATCATTATGTTATATTTGTCATCCAATTGACACAAATAAATCAAATTTCTTTTAAGCTCAGAAACATATCTGCACTTATCAAGTTCAAGAGTGTAGTTATTCATTAACAACTTGATCTTTCCAATTCCCTTTATTAGATAACTCATGCATTTTCCATTTGAATTTGTCCTTCACTAAGTTCAACAAATTCAGAAAAACATTCTCTACTGGGATACATATGGAAAGTGTATCCAGAATCAAGAACCCATTCTTTTGGATCTCTTTTAATGGTATTTACAAGAACAACTCCTTGAATATCAAAATAATTATTGCAGATCAAGGTTGCAGACCCTTCTTGATTATTCTTATCTTTAATATACGAGATTTTCTTAAAACAATTTTTGATTAAGCATGCCTTCCCACACTAGTAACATTTCCTGATTTGATTCTTAGATTTCACATGATTTAAGCTCTTTTCCTTGAATCTGAAATTCTGTGACTTAGCTTTCTTTTGATGATTGAAGTTGAAGGTAGGTTGCTTCTTATTAGGATTCTACTTTTCCTTTATGTACAACCCTTCCCCATACTTAGGATCTTTAGATTCAACTTTCAGCTCAAGTAAGATCTTGGGCCCCGTATTCTAAAGCAACTCTAATGTCTCTATATTTATCACTAAGAGAGTTTAAAAGGGCAACAACTTGTTGATCATCAGAAAGTTCCTAATCACGGTTTTCTAAATCCTGAATTAATTTTGTGAATCTGTCAAGGTTATCTTCCAAATCAGATGAAGGGTCAAATCTAAAGTTGTAGAATAGCCTCAGGAGATAACACTTATTAGGCATAGTCATAGTCAAATAAAGAGATTCCACCATAAGGCTTGACCAAAGGTAGTTTCACCAACCTTTCTAATTACATTATTAGACAAAAGAAAATAGGACTCCATGTAGTGTCATCTAATTCATGCCTTCTGTAGGCATTAGCTTCTCGGCCTATTGACCATTAAGGGCTACAACACACCTTTGCTGAAGTAAGAGAGCCATCATCTTCTGGCACCAGAGACTAAAGTCTCCAGTACCATTCCATGTCTCAAGTTCAAACTTATGTGCAGTGGACATAGTGACAGATAATATTCACAAATTACAATTATGTACTACATAGAGTATAATGTTTCAGGCAGCTTACACAATTGATCAAGATAAGTGAATAGCATAGATAGTAGATTAACAATTATATATACTTATCAATGTAATTCACAAGCCAGACACTTACAACTTAGAAAAAAAAGTAAAGTTACAGTCTTAAAAAAGGTTTAAGGGGTGGCAACCCTATGAACCCACTGCTCCCTCAGATTCCTAGACCCTCGCAGGAGGTCTTGGACAAAGGAAAGTAATGGAGAATTGTTTACCTTAATAACCAAGTTCAAGAACTGAGTGATGCTATGAGAAATTAAAGAGGGGGTTTAAAGAAAATTCCAGATTCTAAAACCTCAATATTTCAGAGTGAAGAAAGTAATGAAAGAATACTAGAATCGCTCCAATAGATCTAAAATGAATGGAGAACAGCAACAAGTCACCAAGACTCAGTAGAACTCAGTAGTGAGTCACAGACTCAACAAGAATCGGAATGAGTTAATCCAACTCGCCAGAGTCGGTACGAGTCAAGAAACAGAATCACTAAGACTCAGAACAAACACTAGATTAACCAAGAGTTACAACAAGTTAGGACGAGTGAAGAAGAAAAACAGTATATTTTACACAAAGAACCACTCAACTACCCAAGAACCTAGATTTGCTTCAAGAAAACCCAGAGAACCAAGAACTCTAACCTAGAGACGAGGCTCTGATACCACTTGTAAGGTCCCAAATCACAGATACTAACAGATCAAGATCTCAAACCACAAAACAAGTGTAGAAACATAAAAATAAAAATTGAACAACAAATTTTTCACCCTGTAGGGTCCAAATGTTCAGTCACAAAGACCTAATCACCCGTTGAGCATCCATAAAGGATATAGCTCTAGATCCACTAAGTATCAACCAAGAATATTACAAATGTTCGAAGAAACTAATAGTTTTTTCGTATTAATCTCACCTCAAGTTACAAACACTGAAATTACCAAAACCCACCCTAAATCTATACACTATTATATAGACTTCATAAAGAATGGATTGAAAAGAACACTAAGCACGATTACAATGTCAAGAACCAAAGTAAAACCTTAGTCTATACTCAGAGAAGAGGGAGCATAAAGAGAGATGAAGAGAGAGTAGAAGAATCTCGAATGTCAGAACACCAAAGGCCAAATCTATCAAGTAATATGAACAGTTACAATCCAAGGGCAGAGAATCAGCCACGTGAAGGGCTGATAATAACCATCAAATGAGGCTAGCAACCCAGAAATACTTAAGTCCACAGAACCAACAAACAAAAAGGCACAGCCCAATAGTATAGTAAGGCAGCCCATTATAACACTTTCCACCTTTTCAACGATATTCAGATGATCTAGTTCGAATGGTACTATAAGGGTCTTATCTGTCCCAAACCACGACTAACCACTAGCAATCAGCAATGGGGTAGAACAAATGTGGGCTATAATTAGATAAAATCCGAATAGTAAAACAATAAACAATCCTCATGCAAAATCGATTGTTGGGAAATGTTACATGTGCAGAAATTTAGGACATAAATCTAATGATTGTCCTAAATGAAGATCAATACATATGGTAGATACAACTAATGAAAAGGATGATGATCACGAAAATGTCAAAGATGAGGAATATGAAGTATATACTAATAAAGTATGTAGAGAAGAACAAAGAGATTTTGATTCTATTGTATATAAAATCTTATACTCTCCAAAGTATGAAGAACTGACTCTGCGTAGGAAGATCTTATAGGTTAGTACCAAGTTAGTGATATGATTGCAGTCCAACCATAGACAGTTGTAATTGCAAGAATTAGTTCACCAAAATGTTGGCAGATTGTTTGAAGATGCCTACCAAACCACATCCATCTCATTATCAGATTGGTAGGAATAAGAAGCGCTCATTTATTCAAGTGACTCGAATTTATAAAGTACCTTTTGTGGGGGACATTTTACAAATTAGAAGTTACTTGCGACGTTGAGATGGATACATGCTATATTATGTTGGTATATCGTGATAGTTTGACGTGAATGCTAAACGTAGGGGTAGAGAGAACGCTTACATATTTCAGTGGAAGGATAAAAAGATTATGGTTGCGCCAACGGTGAGTGCGTAGAAATCTTCTAAAGTGGAAGGAAAAGTTTTCCTAGCGATTTCAAATTTTGCCGATGAGTTTTCCTTTGGCGTAAAAGAGTTTGTGAAAAAAAATTCTTTGGTAGCCAAAGCAGAAGAGGTGGCCGAAAAAGTAGGGCTGGACAAAACTCACGAACTGAATCGAGCAGATCTTCATAAGTTAAATATTCGAACGGGTATCCGAATTGAGAACCGATGAGTTTGGGTCAGTTCTCAGTTGTAGACAAAGTACCGGAGAACTGAATAAGAATCGAATTTAAATAATTTTTTAAATTTTTTATATTGAATTAATTAAATTATTTTAATTTTTAAAAATAAATTAGCAAATTAATTAAATATACCAACCAAATCCAGCCAAATTAGTTTTTTGTTAGCCCAACATTTGGGCATTATCATTAAATTTATTTTTTGTTAGCCCAAACTAGCCAACGTTTGGGCCTTATATTTTTTTTATTAAATCTTATTAGTTGAACAAATTTTAGTTTATTGTATTTTTTAATTATGCTTGTAGAGTTTTTTACTATGACAAGTCAAACATTGATGATTAAATCAAATAGTTGATAAGTATTATCGATACTTAAAAATATTTTATTTTTATAACTTCTAATTTATATTTCATTTTCTTTATACAAGCTGCTTGAAGTAAAGGAATTATTGATACGGATCACAGACGTTTTAATATTAGTTTCTACTTTTTGGTATTTGTATACATTGAATTAATCTTATTGGACAACTTGTTATTTATATGTTTTTAAATTGGGCTAGGTTAATTTGTAAAAGTTACAAATAAAAATGTCATTAGTTGTATTTATGTTGTGTTGTTGTTGTTGTTAAGAAATATAGTGTTATTTTGTTTATTATTTCTTAAGGGTAGAATAGTCCTTTTAGTTTCTTTTATTTTAGC
>CAIGRL010110930.1:0-32918 GCA_903798325.1 Fraxinus xanthoxyloides
TTTGCTCTTGATTCTTAAACGATTAATATTTGACTCGAGCTTGATTGTGTACACCACTTGAAGTCCCAACATGTTTTCTAAGACATTCTTTCTTTTTCCGATTTAAGAATCCATCATTAAGAAAGGAACCACTACTCGAACTGAAAAGATAGCAGTAAAAACAAAAAATTGCATCTTTCGCTACACGATATTCCAACTAGGTAGGATGCTCATCATACCACGAAACACGAAATCACCTATCTTTGTTATCCATTCTTGTGGGTGGAAAAGCGTGATTGCGAGACTGACAATGACCCATTTGCACATATGTTCTTTGAATCACGTCTCGATAATTAATTTCGTAATTCTGTATTGGAATTCTCAATCCAGGATCGGCGATAAGATGTGCAATATCAACATCCCCGACTCCTCCCACATCCCCAACTTCTCCAACATCAACATCAACATCAACATTCCCGACTCCTCCCACATCCCCAACTTCTCCAACACCAACATCATTTTTATCAATTTTGTCTCGAACATTCCTTTCATTGGCATTTTTCTCATCACAAGAAAGTATAGATTTACGTTTAAAATATTTGTCCATAACTGAAACAAATAAAAAATCAATCACATTAGAAGATCCTAAATTACCTCAAAGCATCTAAATTACCTCAGATTTTTTCATTAATCTATAAATTTACTGGCCTTTTCACATAGCTAAACTTTTGCAAGTAAAGAGAAAAATACCTCATCATTTATCAGATAGAACCTTGTAACAATATTAAAAAACCAAGAAACCATAATCCAAAATTAAAAATAACTTTACAGTTTCCTGTGAGCACAGATGAGTTGCAATTTTCAGAAAATTAAACAACAGCTTAAGAAAACAAAGAGAAATTCAATCCTTAAATCCAAGATTTTAGGGATACTAGTCAGAGTACACAGAGAGATCTGATGCAAAAATAAGGAAATCGTAAATAGTACCATCTAGTGATAGAGAGTTAATTAGCAAATATCAAGTTACAATCAATTCCAAAATATCAATCCCTAAATCCCTGAATATCAATGATCAATCCGACAATCCCTAAACTGCTAAACAACAAGTTACAACCAAAATCTCTAAAAACCCCTAATTATCAATTCGACAATCCCTAACTATCAATCCATTATCCTAAATGCAGTTCAAACTTCAAAACACTAGCTATTATAACTTGGTGGAAAATGAAATTGAAAAAACTGCACTTACAATTTACAAAACATTAGATTTAACACTTAACAGTCAATGGGCATTAAGTTACCTTGGAGGTCACCGTCGGAGCTTGGAGTTTGTACTTTGGCAGAGGCGAAGCAGCCTACCAGTAGCAGGAGCTCGAAACGGGTCTATCACAGGGAGAGATCGAGAGAGTCAGAGACTGAGAAAGGATTGATAGGAGCTCCGATCGGACTAAGAGAGCTAGAGAGGGACGGCGAGGCCGAATCGGCCGATTCTGCTGCTGGGAGAGAGCGGTAGACGGGACGGGAGAAAAGGGGTTTGGAGAGGAAAAAATGGATGTCCTGTTGCCGTGTAAAGATGGTCTAAGGAGAAAAGGGGTTTTTGTTTCATTTATTTAAAAAAAAAGACTTCAAAATCTGGGGGGCATGTGACCCCCCGGCCACCCCCAAGTCCTTCCCTGAGCTAAGGTAGGATCCCTACGCAAAGTTGCTGTTATATGAATTAAATTTTCATTTAAACATGTCATTCGTTATGTTTACTCATGAAGTATATGAAGTGCTTCTAAAAGTTTCTCTTAAATGTTTCCAAGAAAGATTATATGTTTAAATGATGGCCGCAGAGACTCATCAGAACTTAAGTAGATTGTTTGATCATCAATTTGCTTATTAATGAAGAAAATATGTAAGGATACATAATTAAATGATTATTATGTTCATATAACATGTGTAGCATATTGAGTATTTCTTTGAGCTCATTTGTATTTAACCTTTCAGAGTAATCGAAGATCTTGTGGTAGCTCAGCATGAATGCATATGTTATTTTTAGAGAAATTTATTTCTTATGTTTTAGATTGTCACTTTTATATGTTTTAGATTGTCACTTTTATGTTTAATAATCATTGGGGGTTTCCCAAAAATTGTAGTTTAAATTCATGTGTTGAGACATAAAATTTTAATATTTGAACATACGTTTTAATAAATTCCAGCATTCTATCAGTATTTTTAAAATTGTACTACGGTCAATATATTTAAAATTTTAGTATTTTTTTAATTGAAAAAAATCCATTGTGAGTTATCTATCATATGCAACTGAAAACAGATCAATTGGAATCCCGTAAAATTTATTATAGCAATTTTAGTAAACTGTGGGAGTTAAATTTAGGAAATATAGACCAGCCTATTCGAAAAATAATTTTGTCCCTCAAACATTGTCGTTGGTTTCCCAAATTTTTATATATTGTACTTATATGGATTTATATTTTTTTTTCTAAAATTTCATAAATTTTTGGCAAGGTTTGTTAGGTCTAATAATTTTTGTATATTAGAATTTGGTGTATTACAGTTTGGTATCAAAGTGATGTTTACCTTTCTGTAGACTTGCAAAACATAAATTTGAATACCAAAAATTTAGAAATCATATATCAAATAAATATTTTAGTTAACATCATGCCTACCGTTGCCACAAATCTCTAACTTTGAGGTAAAGAAAATTTTGAGAAATTTGTGTTATGCTATGACATTTGAAATGTTTATGAGTGATTGAATCTATTTAAATAATGAGAATTTATGTTCAAATAAGTAAAGTTTGAGAATGTGATTTAGATATTTTTGAATTTTGAGAACATGACTAAATTATGAATGTCTATTTTAGTCCTCGTAAAAGAGATTAAAAACCCACCTATTTGGGACTAAGAGAAGATCTAGGAAGACTTGTTCATTGATTCCTCGTTGATATGAGATCGTGAGGTAGTATGAAGAGTATCAGTGCGATCCAACACATGATATAGGCTAGCACATTAGGGAGATGATAGTAAGTTGGATGGAGATGAGGCAACTAGGCTATATGGTCATCGTTGGTCAGCTTGACTATGAGGCTTTCTGTGCAGCGCTAATAGTGCAATGACAGCAACCCTGAGATGATGCAGTTGCATATCTCGAGGGCAATAGTGTACCTATTGAGATATAAATTTGCGAGGATGTTCTTCCACCTATTTCAGACGATAAGCCTTCTAAGAAACCTAGGGTTCATGCAAGCTGGATTAATGACGATGATGGCAAGGAGTAATGGCATGCATTTTTAGTATATTTTTTTAGGTTTAGATTATGTTGATGTTGATGTCGATTAGGATTCCCTTTTTGCTTTTCTATTGATTAGCACTAGAAGCTCTTTCATAGATTGTATTCCTTATAAAAAATTTAGTTAATAATAAAATAAGTTATTTCCTATTTGTGGTTTCCCATTTTATTGTGCAATGTGTGATTACTATGACTCCCAAATATTATAAACCTATTCCATTTTTCCATGAAGGAAAATGGCACCAACATCACACATGAGAGCAATTAGGGAACTGCAACAAGCAGTGGAATAAATGAGATGGGTCTTAATGGCACAAGCTACTTCAGCAACACCAATGGCTCCAACAGTACAAGATGTACCGACAATGCCAACTGTCACAACACAAATTGCTCCTATACTACCCACGTTCCAACACAAACCACTGCTCTAGCTATGATAATCATTGAATAGTTCCACTGATATCATCCTTCTAGCTTCAATGGAGGTAACGACCATTTGGAAGCTGAGGGATGGGTCCGCACAATTGAGAAGATCTTTCGGCACATATCTTAACTTGAAAATCAGAGGGTGTTGCGTGCAAAATTCATGCTGGTTGGAGGAGTCGGCCATTGGTGGGAATCTACATCAAATACACGAACAAAGGAATAACGATGTAATATGACATGGACCCAATTCAAGATGGATTTGATTGAGAAATATTTTCTGCAAGCTCTTCGTGACCATATGGGAGCAGAGTTTTTAAAATCGATACAAGGAAATAGGGATATAACTGATTATGAGAGGAAGTTTGAGGAATTATCCTGTCATGCCCCATATTTGGTGAATACAGAGCTCATAAAAGAAAAACGCTTTGAGAAGGGACTGCATCCCAAGATCATGCAAATAGTGAGTTTACATGAACTTACCACTTATCAAGAAGTTGTAAAGAAAGACCAAACTGTATCATTCTCGAGTTACAAACTCGACTATAGAACAATACTAGAAAAATGGAATAGTGATAAGAGCTCTTACAATTCAAGAAGCAAAATAACGAGCTTACAAGTGAACTATCAAACAATCATTTTCCTTAGTTCCTTAAGTACAAGAAATCTCATAGGGGTGAATGTTTGT
The DNA here is from genome assembly GCA_903798325.1 of Fraxinus xanthoxyloides. Classification (NCBI taxonomy): domain Eukaryota; kingdom Viridiplantae; phylum Streptophyta; class Magnoliopsida; order Lamiales; family Oleaceae; genus Fraxinus; species Fraxinus xanthoxyloides. The sequence goes on from CAIGRL010110930.1 coordinate 4,382, forward strand.
TAGACAAGAATGTCATTTACAAGTGTGTCCATCAAGTCACTATGATTCTGGATGTTGGGCAATGCAAGTTAAGGATGTTGAACAAGTGAAGAAATGGAAAATGAGGATTTTTGCCATGACACATGATGAGGTTGCCCATGATCCAGATATAATTATAGATATTTTATTTGTTTGTAGTGTTCATGTCTACATTCTCATTGATTATGGTGTGACATTCATTTATATCTTCAACATACCTAGCCAAGATCAATGTTTCATGTGAAAAAACTAGTAGTATACTAGAAGTTAGTATGCTATCAGGAGGAATCATTGACACAAATAAGATTTCTAAGGCAGTACAAATAGATTTTGATGGACTAGTCCTTGGAGGTAGATTTACATGTCATAGAACTAAAGGAAATGATTTTGACATTATTTTGGGTATCACTGGTGAGGTAGCAATAGAGCTACAATTGTATGCTTTGGAAAGGAAACGATCTTCAAAAGACCTATAGAGGAAGAGTTTAAGTTTTATGGTTTGAAGATTAAGACATTCTCCCGTCTTATCTCCGCTATGCAAGTGGAGAGGTTATTGAGAAAGAAAACTTGTCAAGGATATCTTCTTGGTCTCGATGGCATATCATCAAAAGAAACAACGTTGGATAAAGTGCCTATTGTATAGGAATACACTGACGTATTTCCTATGACCTATCGGGTGCCCCAATTGATAGGTAAGTGGAGTTTACAATAGATTTGATACCTGAAGCTGTACCGTTGTCTAAGGCTCCATATCAAATGACACAAAAAGAACTACAAGAGTTAAATATGAATTAGAGGAACTTCTAAATAATAGTTTTATCAGACCAAACATGTCTCCATGGGAAGCTCCGATACTTTTTGTGGAGGAGGAGGATGGAACATTGAGAATATGTATTGACTATTGAGAGTTAAACAGACTATCAAGAATAAGTATTTTCTCCCGAGAATTAAGGATTTATTTAATCAATTGAATGGTGCAACCATATTTTCCAAAATTGATTTGAGGTCAGGCTACCATCAACTAAATATCAAGCCAAATAATATACCTAAGATGGCATTTAGGATTTGTTATGGACATTACGAGTTTACAATTATGCTATTTGGACTTACTAATATCCCTGCAATATTATGGATTTGATGAATAGGGTATTTCATCAGTATCTGGACAAGATTGTTATTGTGTTTATTGATGATATATTGGTGTATTCGAGAGATTCTTAATGGCATGAAAATCATTTGAGGACAATTTTGAGAACTTTACGTAAAGGAAAATTGTACGCCAAATTCAAGAAGTACGAATTTTGGCTAGATCGAATAGGATTTTTGGGACACATTGTAACAACCAAGGATATATAGGTTGATCCGAGTAAAGTTGAAGTTGTTACTAATTGGCAAAGACCTGCAAATGTTAGAGACATGATGAGCTTTCTTGGTTTGGTTGAATACTATTGGCGATTTATAAAAGACTCTCTAAGATAGTGGGTCCCGTGATACAACTAACTCGAGAGGGAGTAAAGTTTGTATGGTCTAAAACGTGTGAACAAGGCTTCTAAGAATTGAAATATAGACTAGTATCTACTCCAATTTTAGCAATTCTAGAGAAATCAGAGGGATTTTTTATGTATAGTGATGCATCTGAGCTAGGTTTGTGTTGTGTTTTGATACAACTTGGAAGGTTGATAGTTTATGCATCGTGACAATTAAAACAATATGAGAAAAAATCTCTGACGCATGATTTATAACTTGCAGCGATAGTTCACGCTTTCAAGATTTAGCGTCATTACTAGTATAGAAGTGGGAAAAGACTTTGATGGATTTTGAAGTAGGTTTTCCTAGGTCGGCAAAAGGTTATGATGCCATCTGGGTCATAGTAGAACCTGCTCATATGACTTTCAGTTTGGAACGGTTTGCACAATTATATGTTAGAGAAATCGTTTGACTTCATGGGGGTACTAACATCTATTTTGTCGAATAGAGGCCCAAGATTCACTTCCAAATTTTGGAGTAGCCTTCAGACAACTATGGGAACTAAGTTGTTTTTTAGTACTGCATATCAACTAGTCGTTTGAAAAACTGTAAGTGAACGAGATCGTGATCAAGTAATATAGTAGTATGTAAGCGTCGAACCCACGAGGATTACATGTTTTATCGAGTTAAAGTTAATAATACCCTTAATCGAATAGCAATAATGACTTGTAATAAATCTATGTCAAATTTATCACGTACTAGAAATCAAAGTAAAATTTTATCAAATTTTTTGAGATGTATTGTTAAAATGTAGAATCCCCATTGTTAATTCATTTTTAGTACAACAATTAAAATGATTTTTTGTTATCATGCGAGTTGGTTGAAGTTTCAAATTTATTTAAAAACTTCTCTCGATAGCAATTAAATTTAATCCTATATGTGAACTTTCTATATCTCTATAAAAGATACCAACATATAAGAAAATATTAAACGAGTTAGAACATCTTAAAAATTATGCGAAGCATAGAGGTATATTTTTGTCCTCTATCGAACCTCACAATGCTTATTACTACGTGTTAACGATCCTATTACCTCCCTCGGTGATAATAAAATTCACAAATAATTCAATTAATGGCCAATTAATTGAAAAACAATCTAAACCATAATAAACATCCCAACATTCAAAAAAGGTAACATCAAAATAATTAATTAATATTAAAAACTTCAAAATAAGGGTTCATTTATATCTTAGCAATGTAAAATTTAGCCTAACATAATATAGAAATTAAACACGCAAAAGTGGAATGACATCGCCAAAAATTGACGAAACATGAACAAATCTAAAATTAATTTTGTTTTATGCCTATGTTTCTGCCGCCAATTGTATTATTAAATCAAAATCTCTTCAATTTTTTGCCCCTATTTTCTGCATGTCTCCTTTTTTTTTCTCTCTGCCGGTGTGCGTGTGTGTGTGTGTATTATGCTTTCTCTCTATCTACATGTATCTTTTATTGTGTATATATCATTTTAAATTTCAGCAGCCAATTCCCTGTTTTTCTCCAAAGATGCTCTCTCTTTTTGCGTGTATGTGTTCTCTCTTTTTTCCATCATGGATGTAGTGTGTGTGTGTGTAACTAATTTTTTAATCCCACAAAAGTCCTTCCAAGTTGAGGCCCAATTAATTAACATTTGCTTTTCAAATCCTCAATTCTTTCATGTAATGTAAGTTATTCCTTGTACTTTAAATTTTATCATTTTTTGTCACCTCTTACTTCTTTCCTTCAATTCCTTTTCCTTTTATAGAATTTCACATATTAAACATAAAATACAACAATTTAAAATATATTTTGTCAAAAGAACTATCAAATGTCGTTATTTTAGGTCTCGAATAAATGTATAAAATACACTTATCAAATACCCCAAAATTTAAACATTTGTTTGTCGTCAAACAAAATTATAATCAAAATAACAACAAACACACAAGCATGCAAAAGTATTTGGTTGGACAATCTAGCTTTTTATCTCAGTATTTGAAATTGTAGTACTAAATCTACAAACTACTTCATAATCACAATACCAAACCAATATCTACTCTTCCAATGCAAAATCGACGCGTGTGTGAGAAACTAAGTAGAAAATCATGACTTTACAAGTTGCTTCAATTCACGACCATCTGTGGTCAAATATATCATTTCACATCTCGTAAAATTCATACACCCCCAAACTTGTTATTTTTTCACTCATTTTTCAGTGTGTAATCTAAGGTTGAATTTTTCATTACTATCCTTATCCTCTTTAGTTCAGGTGGACTTTTCTAATTGTAAGTCAACAAATCAATAAATAAGGATTCTCCAATTCTTTGATTGTTTCGACCTCCAAGATTCAATTAGGCTAACTATCCTTCATCAAAAGTCAAGTTCTCTCAAACAAATGTTTGGAGTTTAACCAATGCATTTAGTGTTTATATATGTATGTATGTATGTATGTATGTATGTATGCACTTGTTTTTCTTATTTTCAAAAGTATTTTTCTTTTTGTATTCTCTCCCTTAAACTTTCTAAATGACTCATGTAACAGACTTTAGGCTGATGATTCTCAAGTCAGATTATTTTAGGGCACCAAATTTTAAACACCCTTTCAGGCTTAATAACCTAAGTTAAAAATGCTTATAAGAGAATTTTCATATTAAAAAAATTATGCGTTGATCAGTGTAACGCCCCTTATCAAACACCTATTCAAGTAAATCGACCTCCAACTTAAGATTTTTGCCAAATTTTATCCCGTTAATCTAAGACAATCTATACAAAAATTTTCGCACATAGGATCTCTGACCATATCCGCATCTTCCTACAATAGCAAAATCACCCCAAATTCTACAACCTTTGGTCTAAGGATAAGTAATTTAGTATGGTTTGGGTAAAGTAACTATGCCCAACTATATCAACCTATCAATTATATGAATCAACTCATAGCATCACAATGTCCAACTTAGTTCTAGTGCACATATATCAAGTTTTACAAGGCTAAGTCTCAATTAGCCTAGCATGCATTCTACCCACAATTTATAAATCAACACAAAATCTCAAATTTAATCATCATTGCCGACCAGAGTATCTAACCTACACAAGCACACAACCTAAAACAAGAAAATAGACTTTATTAATATTATTTTATTTATTTGTTTGTTTGAAAATTTTCAAATTCTTTGATTTTTTTATTTTTCTATTATATTATAGAACAATAACAAAAAACAAACACACAAACATTAAAAAACACACGAAAACTTAAAAACTCCAAGTTTTTCCCATTCTCAAACTTAAAACCGACATTGTACTCAATTTCATAAAGCATAAATAAGAATATAAGGGGACGAGGAAGAAAAGGAATAAGGTACTTCCCGAATTTTTCTGTTGAAGGTATAAGGTATTGTGTGTGACGGCTAGACACTCTTCTTCATCATGCTTTTCCCTTGGTCTGTGTTGATTTGAGTATACCATGACGTCATATTCCTACACATAGCGGTTAAATCAAATATTAAAGATCAAATAACCTAGAACATGTCTTACTTAGCTCAAACAATTGAAATAACTAACAATAAATTCAACTGCTTAAGGTAAAACATAATAGGAAGGTGATCCCTATAAATTGAAACGTGCCTATAACTAATGCAACCTATTAATCAATAATAAAACTACGTACAATGCAATAAGAAGAACAAAATAAATAAAAAGATTAGGAAATTGGGTTGCCTCCCAATAAGCGCTAAATTTATAATCTTTAGTAAACTGACAGCTTGATCATTTCGGGTTGTGGAGGTTGGTGAATGACTTCTCTTTATTAAAATCGCCATCCCAATATGCTTTCAAACGCTTCCCATTTACCTTGAAGTTGTCTTTTGTCTCATGAGTTACTTCAACTGCTCCATGTAGAAAGACTTGAACAACTGTGAATGGTTTAGACCATCTGGAGCATAGTTTCCTAGGAAAAAGTTTCAACCTAGAATTGAACAACTGTATTTTTTGACCTAGAGTAAACTTAAGCCTCTGGATGTATTTATCATGCAGTCTATTTTTCCTTTCCTATTAAAGCTTTGTATTTTCAAAAGCATCCATCCAGAATTTATCTAATTCATTCAGTTGTAGCATCCTCTTTTCTCTAGCTGTTGTTATGTCCATGTTTAGCTGCTTTACTACCCAATACGATCGATCCTCCAACGTCACTAGAAGGTGACAAGCTTACCTAAACACAAGGCAATATGGTTGCATGCCAATTGGTGTTTTGTAAGTAGTCTGGTATGCCCACAGTGCATCATCAAGCTTCCTTGACCAATCAGTTCTTGAGCCATTCACAATCATCTCCAATATTCTCTTCAGCTCTCTATTTGACACCTCTACCTGGCCACTTGTTTGGGGATAATAAAGTGTAGCAACCCGATATTTTATCCTATATTTTGCCAATACAGACTCCAAAAGCTTGTTGTAGAAGTGTTTACCCCTATCACTAATAATGGTTCTAGGGGTACCAAAGCGCAAGAATATGTTATTCTTCAAAAAAAAATTAACAACTCGAGCATCATTAGTTGGTACTACTACTGTTTCTACCCATTTCGATACATAGTCAATTGCCAGCAAAATATATAGATTGTTGTAAGAGAATGAGAATGGTCCCATAAAATCTATCCCTCAAACATCGTAGAGTTCCACTTCTAGAATTGAATTCAAAGGTATCCCATGCCTTTTTGGAGATCATCCCTGTACGTTGGCATTGATCACAGTATTTTAGAAATTCATGAGCATCCTTAAACAATAAGGGCCAATTCCTAATTGTAGAACTTTCACTACTATCTTCAAAGACCCAAAATGCCCCGCATAAGCTGAAGAGTGACAACACTCCAGAATCTGAGAGATCTCCTTATTTGGCGCACATATTTGAATTATCTGATCAGCACACCTCTTGTATAATATGGGATCATCCCAATAATAGTATTTCAACTCCGAAAGGAACTTCTTCCTTTGGTGATGTGCTAACTTAGGTGAAAGCATATTACACGCCAAGTAATTCACTATATCTGCATACCATGGCCCATAGTCAACAACAAAGATACATTCATCTTGGAAAAAAATCCTTTATACTGCCCTCATCCCTATGTTATACCTGTTCAAGCCTTTCAAGTGGTTTGCTACCACATTTTCACTGTCTTTCTTGTCTCAAATCTCCAAGTTAAACTCTTGAAGGAGAAGTATCCAGCGAATCAGCCTAGGCTTCGCATCCTTCTTAGACATTAAATATTTCAAAGCTCCATGATCTGTGTAGACAACTACCTTCTGTCCCATGAGATATGATCTGAATTTATCGAAAGCAAACACAAGGCTAGCAGCTCTTTTTTCGTGGTTGCATAATTCAGTTGTGCCTCTATCAAAGTCTTGCTCGCGTAGAAGATAACATGGAGAATTTTATCATTTCTTTGACCAAGTACTGCCCATATTACATAGTTGCTAGCGTCGTATATCAACTCAAATGGCAGTTCCCAGTTTGGTGCAGCTATAATCGATGCTGAAATTAACTTTTCTTTAAAAGTGTTGAAGGATGTCAAACACCCATCAGGAAAATTAAATAGTGTATCCTTTTCAAGTAGGCTGCACAATGGTTTTTTGATTTTGGAGAAATTTTTGATAAACCTCATATAGAAGCTTGCATGGCCGAAGAACCTACATACTCCCTTAACTGAAGTTGGTGGATGTAGCTTTTCTATCACCCAAATCTTTGTTTTATCCACGTCGATACCATTTGCTGAAATTTTGAACCCTAGTACTATTCCCTCTTGCACTATGAAGTGGCATTTTTCCTAGTTTAACACCAAATTTTTTTCCTCACATCAATGCAAGACAATTCCCAAATTTAAGAGGCAATTCTCAAATGATGAACCAAATACTGAAAAGTCATCCATGAAGATTTTAATGATTTTCTCCACCATATCTGAAAAAATTGCCATCATGCATCGGTGAAATATGGCAGGAGCATTACATAACCCAAACGACATTTTTCTATATGCAAAGGTACCATAAGGGCAAGTAAATGTAGTCTTCTCCTGATCCTCTGGAGCCAGTGCAATCTGATTATATCCTGAGTACCCATCCATGAGCAATAATGTGAATGTTCCGCAAGTGTTTCCAACTTCTGATCAATGAAGGGTAAGGGAAAGTGATCTTTTCGAGTTGCATTATTCGGCTTTATGTCGTCTATGCACACTCTCCATCGCGTGATTGACCTTGTCGGCATTAACTCATTATTCTCATTCTTTACCACTGTAATCCCTCATTTCTTTGGCACAACATGAATCGGACTATCCCACTTGCTACTAGAGATTGGATATATGATATCTGCATCAAGGAGCTTTAATATCTTTGTACGCACGACGTCCTTCATGATAGGATTCAATCTGCGCCGATTTTCCACTGTTGACTTATACTCTTCTTCTATCAATATTTTGTGCATGTATATCGATGGACTAATCCCTCTGATGTCTGCTATAGACCACCCTATAGCCGTTTTATGTTCCCGTAAAATAGTAGCCTCTACTTTTCCAACTTGGTCATCTCATTTGCAATAATCACAAGGAGTGTATATGACTCTCCCAAGTAAGCATACCTTAGATGTGATGGATGTTGCTTGAGCTTAAGATTTGGTGTTTTCTGAATAGAAGGCGGTGGTTTACTAGGTCCTTCACCAAATTCCTCAAATTGTCTTCTTCTGATGGGCAGCGTAGACTCCACAATGTAGGCGATTTGGCTTATCTCTTCAACTTTTTATTTTTTATCTTGTGAGTGTAGAAGAAGATTCTCCAAGTGGTCTTGAGGGTGCTCAAGTATGAAAGTCTCTTCCAAAGCCAAATCTACAATATCAATGCGCAGAAAAATATATGATTCAGTAAGATACTTGATTACGCTGAAGACGTTGAATGTCACAAGCTCATCATTTGATCGCAGCATCAATTGTCCCTTCTAAACACCTATTAAGGCCCAACATGTTGCAAGAAATGGTCTCTCCAATATTAATGGCACGTCCTTGTCCTCCTCAACCATGTCTAAAATGAAGAAATTTGTCGGGTAGATAAATTTATCTACCTTTACCAGTATATCTTCAATAATTCCTCTAAAAAATTTTACGAACCTATCTCCCAACTGCAAACAGATCGATGTTGCCTTTACCTCTCCTAAGTTTAGTTTCCTAAAAATAAAGTAAAACATAAGATTAATACAATACCTAAGTAAAAAAAACCTAATCAAATGTCATGACACCAATAGTACAAGGGATAGCAAAACTCCCTGGGTCCTTTAGTTTAGGTAGCAGCTTATTTTGTACGATGGCACTGCATTCTTCGTTCAACATAACTGTCCCCAACTTTCCCAACTTATTTGTAAGTATCTCCTTCATGAATTTTACATAGCTGGGCATTTGTGCAAGTGCATCCACAAATGGTATATTGATATGCAACTTTTCGAATACCTCAAGGAACTTTGAAAACTACTTCTCCGGCTTATGCTTCTGTAGCCTATGTGGAAATGGGAGTGATTGAACGATTTCTTTGGCGGGGGTGGTTACCTTAACCTTTGGATCCTCTGATTCTTTCTCTTGTTCTCTGTACTGCTCAGATTCCTTCAAGTGCTCATCAATCTCTTTTATAGCAATTGGTCTCTTCACATTTATCTTAGGTAACTGTACCCCATCGCGAGTAGTTATAGCCTTGTAGTGCTACTTTGGATTGTTTTGGTGTCACTAGGCAATGCTCCTGGTAGTTTATCTAAAAGTGCATTTGTTATTTGTCCCATTTGATTTTCTAAATTTTTTATGACAGCTCCCTGAACTTGCAAACTCTTATACATACATTGTATGTAATAGGTGTTAGAATTTGGATTGTGTTGTTACCTTTGAAAATTTTGAGTGTAGCTCACATCCTCCACTGTTTGAACAAAAGGAGATCCTACATTACAATCAACACTCTCAAGGTGTATGGGAAAAGTCTCTGATTGCTTCACTGGACAACTCTGGATACTCGATAGTTGTACACATGTCTAAAAATCTTGATATATGAGCGTTTGGATTCTTTGAAGCTCTCCTAAATAATTGTAGCGTGTTTTGGAACATGTTGATCACATTAGTCCTCAGGCGGAAGTTTGCCTAACCAAATGCTGGATATACTAAGCTAGATTGGCTTTCCAAAATCGGTGGAACCATATACTCTCCTATTAGCCTTGTATTTTCATCAGCTGCAGCCACATTAGGTTGTGGTGCTTCCAGATTAGCCCTATGACTATTTGATTCAGATTTTCCTCTACCATATCTTTCTCTCTCTATTTTTGGTGTGTTTCCAACTATTGTCTTTTTCGAATGTTGAATGTTCGTTCAATCTCTGGGTAAAATTGAGCAAGATCACTGGTTCTCGAATTTCGCATACAAAGTCTTGAAAAAGTAAGTAGGAAACACCATATTTTTTTTCATAAACTAAACTGGAAAAAAAAAGTAAAATTCAGATCAAAGTTAAAATTAACTAAACGTATAAAAAACTGTAGTCCCCGACAACGACACCGAAAACTTTGAAAATCCACAAGTGAATGGGATCGTGATCAAGTCATATAGTAGTGTGTAGAGTGTCAAACCCACAAGGACTATATGTTTTATCGAGTTAAAGTTAATAATACTCATAATCGAATATCAAGACTTTTAATAAATCTATATCTAACTTATCACGTACTAGAAATCAAAGTAAAAGTTTATCAAATTCTTGATATGCATTGCTAAAATGTAGAATCCCCCTTTATTATCACAAGAGTTGATCAAAGTTCCAAATTTATTTAAAAGATTCTCTCAATAGCGATTAAATCTAATCCTATACGTGACATTTCTATACCTCTATAAAAGATACCAACATATAAGAAAGCGTTAAACAAGCTAGAATATCTAAAAAACTATGCGAAGCATAGATGTATATTTTTATCTTCTATCGAACCTCACAATGCTTATTACTACGTGCTAATGATTCTATTACCTCTCTAGATGATAATAAGATTCACAAACAATTCAACTAATGGACAATTAATTGAAAAGCAATCTAAGTCATAATAAACATACCAACATTCAAACAAATCAACATCAAAATAATTAATTAATATTAAAAACTTCAAAAAAAAGGTTTCATCTATATTTTAGCAATGTAAAAATTTAGCCAACATAATCTTGAAATTAAATACTCAAAAGTGGAATGACATCACCAAAAATTGATGAAACGTGAACAAATCTGAAATTAATTCTGTTTTCTGCCTTTATTTTTGCCGCCAATTGTATTAAGAAATCAAAATCTCCTTAATTTCCTGCCCCTGTTTTCTGTGTGTCTCATTTTCTTTCTTCTTCCTTTTTCTTTCTCTATATATATATATATATATATATATGCTTCCTCTCCGTGTGCGTGTATCTTTTAATCTCTCTTCCTGCCAATATTTGTATATATCATTTAAATTTCAGCTGCCAATTCCCTATTTTTTCTCCAAAGCTACCCTTTCTTTGTGTATATATATATTCTCCCTCTCTGCTTTAATATGTATGCGTATGTGTTCTCTCATCTGTTGCTTCTTTCCTTCAACTCATTTTCCATTCGTAGAATCTCAGCTATTAAACATAAAATACAACAATTTAGAATATATTTTGTCAAAAGAATTATCAAATGTCTTTATTTTAGGTTCCGAATAAGTGTATAGAATACACTTATCATCAACCTCAAACCGATGGACAGTCGGAATGAACTATCCAAATACCAGAAAATATGTTGAGAGCATTAATATTAGGCTTGGGTGGTAAATGGGAGAACCATTTGCCGTCAGTTGAGTTTTCATACAATAATAATTTTCAAGCTACTATCGGCATGTCACTGTACGATGTATTGTATGGCCGAAGATGCCGTTCGTCAATATGTTAGGATGAGGTTGGCGAGAGGAGAGTTTTGGGTCCAGAACTTATTGAGAAGATTGTTGAGGCTATTGATAAGATCAGAATGAGGATTATGATAGCTCATGATCACTAAAAGAGTTATGCTGATATGAAAAGAAAAGAACTAGAATTTGAGGTTAGGGATAAAATATTTCTCAAGGTTGCCCCGACAAAAGGGGTACTATGATTTGGAAAGAAAGGGATGTTGAAATCGAGATTTATCGGCCCATTTGAGATCTTCGAGAAGGTTGGAAACATAACATATTGTTTGGCACTGCCACTTGAGCTATCGACAACACATGGCTTAATGTTTCTATGTTGAGAAAGTACGTCTACGATCCAAGTCACGTGGTTAATGTTTAGTTATTGGACATGCAAAGTGACATGACTCATGAAGAACCACTTGTAATGGTTTTAGAAACGAAGGTACACATTTTGAGAAATCGAGAAGTGCCATTAGTCAAAGTCCAGTGGGATAGACATGGAAGAGAAGAGGCTACATGGAAGAGAGAAGTAGATGTTTTAGCTAAGTACCCAAACCTCCTTACATCAAGTAAATCGAATTTCAAGGATGAAATTATTTTAGTTGGGGAGGATTGTAGCAACCAAAAATAAAATTTCATTTATCTCGTCTTGGCATGTTTTGTTAATTTTGAGATATCGAGAGATTAATTTAAAAATAAGTTTTTATGTCAAAATTTTAGCTTTCAACCAAATAATCAAGTATTCATCTAGCAAGAAATTTCATATCGATATTGGACTTGTTTTCAAGCTCATATTAAATGGCGAATTTCGTACTTGAGAAAAAGTTATTTCTGATAAGTTAGATCTAATTTATTGTAGTTCAAAGGGAGTCATATTTTAATTAAAGTTAATCAAGCAATTAACTAGTTTTGGTAGCCACCAGATAAGTTGAATTTGATCATTTCCAGCCAATTTGCGTGTATAGTTTCACTGTCTGACTAGGGAACCATTTATTAATATATTCAAATAAAAATAAAATTTTGTTTTTGAATTCAATCTTTATCCAATTTTCAGCCAATTAGTTTCTTATGATAGACTTCAAATTGTTATGGGAACCATTTGACTGAATCCTAGATTCTAGTTCATGTGTAGATTTCAATAAAATTAAGATGTTATTTTATATTATTAAAGTTAATTTATGTTGTTGGGTTGATAGGGATTAATAGAAGTCCTAATCCAACAGATTATTTTGTGTTAGTCATTTTCAATATTCAATTGCAAAAGAATTCGGTTCAACATAGACACTTCGTCATCACCACGAGATAAGGTAAGATCTCTACCATGGCTATTAAACTCGGACCAGACCGGCCGGTTCGATTCGGAACCCGTCGAACTGGGCCATGGTCCGATCCGAGCCTCATTAAATTTCAACTATGCAGATAACCCATTTGAAACCCAAAGTAACCGTCGGTTTAATGAAAAATAGTTGGCCCAAATGTGAAGAAACCGCCCAGTCCATATACCATATATAAAAACCCAAAAGCCCATTATCTGAAATTCTGAATCCCTACCCTCTCAAGACTCCCGTAATGCTCTAACTTGTCCCGTAGCAGAGCCTCTTTCTTCTTGCAATTTAACTCCCAAGAATCCAAAGCTTCGATTTCAAGTTGTATTAGATGGAAGAAGAAGATGTAAGTTTAAAATTTACATTTTTTTTGCCATTTAATTATGTGAATTTCAGATTTTTTTTTATTTTATTTTCAGTTTAGAGGGGAATGTATAACTTGAGACTATTTTAGTCCTAATCTCCCCGTCAAGAAAGGCTGATAAAAATATGAATTTTACCACACTAAAGCAGTAGAGAAGAGTGTTTCCATGCCATTTTAGCAACAAGTTTTTTAGTTCAGTAATTGTTTCGTATTTTAGTTGCATAAATGATGTTAAAATAGAGAATGAGTTACAGAAACTTTAGAAAAAATTCAAGAAGATGATTTACAATGTTGTAGTGCACAATCATCTTGGGGGATGCTTAATAGACTTAGGAAAATGGAATAAAGCTCCCACCCGCCTCCATAAACCAATCCAACCTAGAAAAGGGGGAAAATAAATTGACAGTGGACTCTTTCATTTTGAAGATGCTTTGTATAAAGGTACTAAAGCAGGAAAATATCATTGATCGGATTTAATGGTCAAGAGAATTAAAAATGTCCAAAATATGTTCATTAGCACATGCACTTTGTCTACTTGAATGCGATCACACGTGTGTTGCAAGTGACGTGGGATTTTGTTATTCTTGGTTTGTGATCATCACTTGCACATTTGGTAAACACATTAATCAATACAATCCTAGTTTTTTTTCCTAATTATATTTATTTAACATAATTTGTGTCTTGTATAGTTCATTGGTGATAATAGTACACCACATTCTTCTCCACCAAAAAGTCTAGCTAGAGGAAAAACAGATATAGCATGGGGTCATTGTAAAGAGATTCTTGAAGCTGGTACTAATGGAAATAAAAAGAAATTGGGTTGCTTGTATTGTGGAAAGACTTTTGCCGGAGGTGGTATTAATCGCGTCAAACAACACTTAACGGGGTTAAGAGATGATGTGGATTTGTATCGTAAAGTACCTCTTGATGTAAGATTCAAAATGAAAGAAAACTTGGACAACTTTGCTGCAAAGAAGCGTAAAACTCAAGAAGTTCTTGAAGAGTGTAATCCACATAGTTCTTTTTATAGGAAACAAGAAGAGCAAATGTATAGAGATTTGCATAATAATGATGTTCAAGAAATCATCCCCCCAGTTTGTAACACGTGCTTTATGCATGATTATTTTTTAAATGTTGATTTATTTTTCGCAAGAATATTCTCATAGTATATAAAGCTATCTTGTTTATTTTTGCCACATAAATTTGTGTTTGATTGGTGGTTGTTTATTGTTTCAAATCCATATTTCATTATACAAGATTTACAATTTGTTGAATTTTGACATAAAAAATGATCTTCAGTCACCTAAATTATATGAGGTTAATTTACTTAGTATTAGAAAATGTCAAAACTTTATTATTCAATAAATAGATATAATATATTTAACAAGAATTGACCCGCCAGTCCAACTATCGGGTCACCGGTCAAACCACTGGCCCGCCGCATTATCTGAATCAGTGTTCGGGTCGGGTATGACAACTATGATCCCTGCACAAATTTTTTTGTTATATAAATTAAATTTTCGTTTAAGCATGTCATTCGTTAAATTTGCTCATGAAGTATATGAAGTGCTTTTAAGGGTTTCTCTTATATGTTAATGCAAGAAAGATTATATGTTTAACCGATGATTGCAGAGGCTCATAAGAACTTTAAGTAGATCGTTTGATTATCGATTTGCTTACTTATGAAGGCAAACTGTAATTATGCATGATTAAATGATTATTATGTTCATATAGCATGTGTAGCTTGTTGAGTATTTCTTTAAAATGTTCAATCCTATTTAACCTTTCAGAGTAATCGGAGAACCTGAGGTGGCTAAGCATGAATGGCATATGTTATTTTTAAAGAAATTTATTTCTTATATTTTAGATTGTCACTTTTATGTTTAATAATCCTTTGGGCATCCTTGAAATTGTAGTTTAAATTCATGTTTTGAGACGAAATATTTTAATGTTTGAACATGTGTTTTAGTAAATTCCAACATTCTGCCACTGTTTTTAAAATTATACTATGATCGGTATATTTAGAATTTTAGCATTCTTAACTGCAAAATGGTCCCTTGTGAGTTATCTATCATATGCAACTAAAAATAGGTCAATCAGAGTCTAGTAGAATTTATTGTAGCAATTTTAATAAACTGTGGCAGTTAAATTTGGGAAACATATACCAGCATGTTCGAAAAATAATTTCGTGCTTCAAACATTTTCTACGGGATCCCAAATTTTCTATGTTGCACTTGTATGAGTTTTATACTTTCCTCTAAAATTTCATAAACTTTCGGTAAGTTTTGTTAGGTCAAATAATTTTTGCAAACTCACTACGCACCCATAGAAAAATGTTTCAGCTTACTATTTTTTTAAACTCATTCCAAATTATTTTGTTCTGTATTTTTCTAAGTTTATATGTTAAAAAAATGTTAAGATTATAAATTTTTGATTAAATAAATTCTAATTTCAAAACTTTATTTAATCTTGTATTTTGGAGATTAACGTTAAAGAACTCGTGCTTGATAACGAGCTGGATTATTAGAATTCGGGGGGGATTATAGAAGACATTTTGAATATTCTCTTGAACAAAATAACAATAAATTTGCCATAATTGTAGACGAGATTATGGCAATATGAATTGTAGCTTGGCTATCACAAAGAATTGAAATTGGTTGGGAATTTTCAAAACCAAGATCTAAGAAGGCGGCTAAAGTAAAGAAAGACAATTTCAAGTCTATTAATCCTTGCTATAACCGTGGAAAGAAAGCTCATTGGAAGAAGAACGTAGGCCTTACCTTGTACCTGAGGGGAAAAATGTATTTTCAAACTTCTACTTTAGGTACAATTGTTATTGAGGTTACAGAAGGGATAAGTTAACATGTGCATAGAAAATGGAGCATATGTTACCGCATTAACTGTAGAAACATATTTATTACCATTGCTTTCGAACTTAGCATTAGAATTAAAGAATTATTATTTTATTCCCCCAATTACCAAAAAACATTATTTAAATCTCATGTTTAGACATGAATGGTTTTACAATTAATGTTAATGACAATCGTTCATTTTATCTTGATAAGATATTTTATGGTTGTGCTAAATTAAAAAAAATGACATTTATATTCTAAGTAATGAGTCTTCTATTATGAGTATAAAAATAGAAGGGATAAAAGCGATAACCTAAATGATACACATCTTTTACATTGGAGACTAGGTTATATTAATGAGAAACGTACTTCCAAATTATATAGAGATAAATATTTGAGATCAACCAGTTTTGAACCATCTGACAAATGCAAACCATGCTTGATGGTAAGATAACAAAAATTTCTTTTCCTAGAAAAGGACAATGAGTCGTACAATTACTGACCCTACTACATACTCATGTATGTGGAACTATGTTAATTACCGCTAGAGGGGGTTTATCTTATTTCATCACTTTTAATAATGAGACTATTCTAGATATGATTATGTAAATTTGATGAAATTCAAGTATGAAACTCTTGAAAAATTCAAGGAATTCAAGCTAAAATTAGAAAAACAAGTAGGTAAAAATATTCTCACACTAAGATTAGATCGAGGTAAAGAATATCTGAAAGGAGAGTTTTAAGATTATTTAAAGGAGAATGAGACTATCTCTTAGTGAACTTAGTCACATACATTGCAACATAATGATGTATTTGAAAAGATAAATCGCCCTCTATTGGATACGATGCGATCTATGATGAGGCATGCAGAGCTCTGTCACATACATCGCAACATAATGATGTATATGAAAAGAGAAATCGCACGATATTGGATATGATGCGATCTATGATGAGCCATGCAGAGCTCTCAAAATCATTTTGGGATCACATACTGAATAACGCGTGATGCACACTAAATCATGTTCCATCTAAATCGATCAACAAAACTCCATACGAGTTATGAAAATGTTGAATGCAGTTTCATAGAAAAGTTTGAGATTGTGATACTTATGTGAGCACACTTAATCAAATAAATTAGAGACTATATATGATAAATACATATTTATGGTATACCCAAGAGTGACAATTAGATATAAGTTTTATAATCACATTGAAAAGAAAGTCTGTATCTCAAGACATTAGAGAAAGAATTCATTTTCAGAAGGAAAAAGTGGGAGCAAATTCGAACCTAAAGAGACTCAAGAATTCATAGATATAGTTGATCAAGTTTAGATGAACCTGAATCTGATCCCGCACAAACTAAGGGCCAAACTTATGATCAGAAAATAATGACTCCCGAGGATATGCTGACTATGCATAAATCTAGTAAGATTATTTGACATTCTAAAAAGTATGGACTTAAGATTACTAATTAGAAACTAATAATCGATGACAATGAAGCTGCTAATTAGGTAGAAGCAAAGTCAATTGTTGACTCAAAGAGATGCAGAAGTCATGGAATCCAAGATGAATTCAATGTATGTAAACAATGTTTGAATTTTGGTCAGCCTACCTAAAGGGATGAAACTCACAAGCTGTAAATAAGTTTACAACAAAAAGATCAACATGGATAGTAAAATTCATACATATAAGGCAAGGCTAGTAGCCAAATTTTACAAACAAAGATAAGGAGTTGATTTTGATAAAACCTTTTCATTTGTAGTCATGCTTAATTTCATTCAAATATTACTTGCTATAGCTACATATCATGACTATAAGATATGGTAAATGAATGTTAAAACCTCATTCCTTAATGGAAATTTATAAGAGGAAGTGTACTTGATACAATTCGAGGATTTTGAATCCAATGATGCTAACAAGATATGCAAGCTTGACCAATTTATATATGGGTTGAAACAAGGCTCAAGGCTAAAATCTTCGCTTTTATGAGACAATCAAAAATTTTGGTTTTATCAAAAAATAAAGAATCGTTTGTATACAAAAAGATAAGTGGGAGCGCTAGTGTATTCAAAGTATTATATATAGATGACTTATTATTCATGGGAAACATCCATATGCTTCATTTTGTAAAACTATTGTTGTCTAAGAATTTATTCATGAAAAATATGGAAGATGCATCTTATATTTTTAGATATCAAGATCTATAGAGGGAGATCTAGAAAATTGCTTAGCTTATCTCAATCTATGTAAATAAATAAAATCTTAAAATTATTTAATATAAAAGAATCCAAGAGACCACTGTATTCCATGTTGTACGGGATTTATCTCTTAAAGGATATGCATCCCAAAACATATGATGAGAGAGATCACATTGATAAGATTTCCTATATGTCAGCAATAAGATCTATCATGGATGCGATGCTATGTATGATATCAAATGTTTCATATGCTCGAAATGTTACAAGCAAGCTTCAAGGAAACCTTGGTGAGAAATACTGGATAGCTGATAAGAACATCATTAAGTACTCAAGAAAAACTAATGATGTGATCTTAACATATACACGAAATGAACTCAGAGTTCAGGGATACACTAATGCTAGTTTCTAGTCACACAAGGAATAAAAGTAAATCTCAATCATAATATGTGCTTACTCTTAATAATAGAGTGATTTGTTGAAAAGGTTCCATTTAGGAAATAATTGTTAACAACAACAAAAGCAGAGTACATTGCTGCTTCAGAAGCAGTAAAGAAAGCACTCTCGATCATGAAGTTTATTAATAAGCTTTGAATAGTTTCTACCCTTTTTGTTCGTATACTTTTGTATTGTAATTATAATGGAGTCATCGCATAAGTGACAATCAATATCTCATCAACGATCCAAATATGTGTTAAGGTGGTCTCATCTTATCAGAAAGATCATACAAATAAATGATGTGAAGATAGAACGAGTTCTCATATATGATAATATTGCCAATCTACTGACAAAGTCGTTGTCGCAACATAAACGTAATCATCATATAGACTCTATAATATTAGATACATGAGTGATTATATCTAGTTCAAGTGGGAGTTAATAAGTGTAATACCCTAGGTACAATTGGTTTTAGGATGTAAACACTTTTAATATGATTGATGTATTTTATTTAGGTGGATCTAATATTTTAGTTGCATAATTATTATGATTAATTAAATTAATAGAATTTGTAGATTTAAGTTTTGGTAATTTGTTAATCACAAGAAGTTGTGATTGCGAAATAGAATCCTAAATTATCTGTGATCGTAGATAATAACGAGATATGAATATCGTTATTACGGATAGAATAGTACGTGTGGCACTTCTCACTTATAACTCACAAGCTAAAATGTAGTGACATTTAAATGAACGCACGAATGTTTTGTTAAGAGAACAAAATATTAAAGATCCTCTATAAATATTCTGTAACACCCCGAATTTTTTTAGAATAGAATTTAATGAGTTTACATGCCATATTTTATTTTATTTTAAAGTTAAGGGACTAAAATGATATATGTATTAACTTCAATTTTGGAATAAATTTTTAGATATTGTTAAAGCGACTAAAAGTATATCAATATGGGTCTTGTTAGATAGCTCATTTTTAATCATGTAAATTAGGCTAGAGGAAAAAGTTATTATTATAATTTTTATTTGTTTTATACGATATACTTTAATATTTTGAAAATGGTTTAATCATATCCATCCACCATCATCAATTCATTCCTATTGAGATGTGTACGTGTAAGGTATATAATGTTATGTTATATAAGCCATGTTTATTCTTATCTGTAAGATGATTTGACCTATCTTAATTTTAGTTTCAACCAATCATTATAACAAATTCANTATTGTTAAAGCGACTAAAAGTATATCAATATGGGTCTTGTTAGATAGCTCATTTTTAATCATGTAAATTAGGCTAGAGGAAAAAGTTATTATTATAATTTTTATTTGTTTTATACGATATACTTTAATATTTTGAAAATGGTTTAATCATATCCATCCACCATCATCAATTCATTCCTATTGAGATGTGTACGTGTAAGGTATATAATGTTATGTTATATAAGCCATGTTTATTCTTATCTGTAAGATGATTTGACCTATCTTAATTTTAGTTTCAACCAATCATTATAACAAATTCAATTTTTTTTAGGTGACCGTGTATGATAGGAAATTGATGGATATTTGAAATTTAAATCCAAACAAATTCTTATTATATTGGATAGACACAATTTTTAATCAAAATTATACTACGACTCAACTACTATTTTTTCACTATAAATAATGTGCCAATGTCCCACTACCACTGAATTTTACACAACAATTTTCATATAAAACAGTTGTAAATTTTAAGTACATTTTTATTATTAAAAGCTAGTTTGATCAATCAAAGTAAGATACTTTTGTGCAAGCGGTTAGTTTCCTTATACTTTTATGTTCAGTAATTATGCATGAATTGCTAATGGACCTTCGGGTTCGATCTAACGAAATGTGAAATCCTTCGAAAATTCAAAATTCAAAATGATGGGTATCTCGCTTGGTCACCGATATATTCCATAAAGGGAAATGTGGTATGAATTGTCTGTGTTATTGTTATATAATTGCATATGGAAACTGCACGTATCTTACTAAGTATTTTTTTAAAATACTCACTCTTACAAAATTTTACAATTTAGTGTGGGTAGATTGGAGTTATGACGGGATGGTGCAGCGGACTACCAAATGATTACGACATATGGAAATATTAAGTTTTACTGCCTTTAAATTTAATAGTTTGTTTGTTCAATAATATTAGTATGGAATTTATTAGTTGAGAATGTTTAAGTAATTTTTTTAAAGACACAATTTCATTTTATGGATATTCCAATAGTTTCTTTATTAAAGAATTTTATCGTTCCGCATTTTTTATGTAAATAAAAGTAAATGAAACTTTTTCGTAACACTTCAAGATGTGTGAAAATTGGGGCATTACATATTCCATATGGATAACTATCTCATTGTCATAATTAATCTCTAATATTCGATAGAACTGGTCCTTCGACAATAGTCATAATATCATACATGAAGGCAATCATACTTTGGTACGTCAGATATTGCTTTTCCTAGAGTTATTAATACAACATCGTTTGGATATGACAATAATCATATAAACGTTGTGAATGATCAATAGAGAATAGTCACTCTTTGATAATAAGAGATAATGTCATGCGTTCCATCCACTTAAGCTGATATCAAAATTCTTTGTCAACGTGAGTTCATAAGTCGAAAAGAATTTCGACAATCATTAACTTAAGTGGGAATGAAAGATATGAACAATTAATTGAGATTGACATGTCTTCATATGTCGAAATCGGATTAAATTGACGATAAGATTATAGTTCCTCGATAAAGAACTAATTTGGTGTTGCCACCCCATGTAACATTTCACATAACATATATTGACCTTTCACATTATTAGATCTTAATTAGAGTTGATGAATATTGATTAATGATAAATTAAAAGGGAAATTTTAAGTTATTTTGATTAGATTAAGAAAATAATTCACTTCGTCCAACATATTAATCGGGAACCTAATGCATCGCACACGGACTACAAAAATGAAATTAAGAGCTACTAATTGACAAGAGTGGAACATTTGTAGAATTAATTAATTGAATTGTTTATTTATGAGCCAAGTTTGATTAATTGAATTAATTAACTAATATTCCGACTTATGTTTAGTCAGTGGGTCAAACCCACTTAAACATCTATACATAAACAATTACGATTTGAGTTTTTCATTACAACAAAATTACATCATTCATAATCTTGTTAGCACAAAAGAAAAGATAAAAACCCTAATATCTCATTTTTGTTTTCCTGTGTGGATTATCATTGGAGCCTGGACGGTTGGAAAACAGTGGTGTTGAAAGATTGCGGTAGATAAAGATTCACAACGGAGATGAGAGATCGTGATTGATCATGGTTCAAGATTCATAGAGTTTGAAGAATTTGCTAAAAATAAAATTATGATCACGGCTTATCTAAATACAAACAAGATTATTGAAGGGAAGTAAAAAATATGTATAAACCATTTTTTAACAATGAGACCATAGTCTATAATACTTTCCAATATACCAATTTTAAAGATTCTTACAAGAATTACAGAATAAATAAATAAAAAAAATTTGAGGGACTATTTGAAAAAAAAAAAATTGCTTTTGAATTGATGTTGCTATATAATTCGAAAGATAAGAGTTGATGTCATGAAAAATCTAATGGATGTAGTAGAAATGGACAGAATTTTTTACTTCAACAATAAGTTAAGAAGGGAATTCTTCCATAGAGATAACTGAAAGAATTCTATTTATGGATGGTTGGCAAAAGAGGAAGACCATAACAAGACAGCCATTTTCAGGACAAATCTCCAGCAAGATCAGGAATTTCAATGGCTTCTTTATGTATGAAATAGAATAAAGGTGACATCTTAAAAATACATGTATAATGTCTTTCAAAGCAGATATATTAAATTGCAAGTAGTCTTCAAATTGAAAAGAATGTGCAACAGTTAAGAAACTCAGTTGAACAATTTTATGATCAACAAAATGATTATGACAGTAATTATTGATAGATGGATTCAGTTTATCACATCAGAATATAAAACACAAAAGTTTGAAGATACCACCAAGGCATTTCATACACTTACAGCAAAGATGGATATAATTTTTGTTAGATCAGACTAGAACTCTGTATAATTTTACCATCTTCATTGTTGGTTGTTTATTTAAACTAAATTTCCAACAACTTTACTACAAGATTCATGTTTTATAGCACAGTATTAATGTTGTATCTATTGGTATATTTCAATTTGACATACACTATAGGCATTAAATATTTTCATCTATCATAAATGACTAAGAATTATTTGAATAAACGTTGTCTACAATCCTAAAATTCTTTCGTTGAACGAGCTGAACCATGCGCACGTAGGGGTTTAGCATACAAACATTACAAGTGTATGTGTTATGTCCTAGTTCCAATCAATTTTGGACGTAAACACTTTTAATATGATTAATGCATTTAAGTCCAATGACTGACTTATCAATTTTGAACGATAGATTACAACATTATCATCATCTGTAGTATACTAGCATGTTTGACGGAACGTCTTTTACACTCTTCAATGTTCATTATAAATAAGAAACAGGTGTACTTGCATTCTCCTGCATGAAAGAATTATTGGTTGGCCAACTTCCTTTCTATCTACTGCCCCAAGACCTTGTCTGTTTTTCCTGGCTCCTAATGAAAAAAATTCTGATGCATCCACATGAGGAGGCTGAACTTCGTTTCATGTATACTTTTTGTGTAGTAGTTAGTGCGCATCTTAATTCTACACACAGAAGAACTAGTCCCCTTTGGTTCCAAAGTTCATATGGGATGAAAGAATACGGACTCAATTTCAAATCTATTTCGAGAATCTATCTATGAACCAGTCTTATTATATAATCGTTCATATGATCGTGTTTGATCCTGATAGATAATTCAGTACGGGGATAGGCCTTTTGCGGGGTTAATGCTACTTGTGTTTGATATTATATTGATTTGAAAGTGCTATTTTTTTGAGTAATCTGTTGGTAGTAGTGAAAGGAATGAAGTATAGAAAATTGAGTTTTATTCGAAATGCTTAAGGGAGAAAAATGGCAACTGCTACTGATATTTTTACCTTTTGCCTTATTCTGTGACTATCTTTTAGAGCTCAAACTGAACTTCATTTTTCGCTGCCTTCTACCGTGTTTGGTTTTGTCTGCATAGTTAAGATCTAAAAATGTTCCTCTCTCTCGCTCTCTCATTGATAGAGTTCGCACTTGCCATGTTCTCAAGTTTTATTTTCAAATTTTGATGTCTATGGCTTTCACATTATTCTTTAGTAAATGCTATGACATACTTGATTTGTACTCTTCACGTAAAGAGCTTGAGACTGCCAATGAAGTTTGGCAACAACAGAGAATGTTATAAAGCAAGAGCTCAGAGTCCCCTTCAAGTTCTTTATTAATGATCTAAATGACCGTACACACAAACATTAGAACGAAAATCTCAACACTTTCGATTCCTGCCTGCATTATAGGATTTGATGGGTTTCAATATTTCAAGCAGACGACGATGATAGGACTTCAATTGCACATCCGAGAGGCCATGCTGCCCCAACCAAGGAACCTTTGTATTCTACTTGGTTTAACACGGTCGTCTCTTCAAGGGGATCTACACCTGTCATGTCAAGTTAAAAAATAAACATAAACCACCGTTTGTGTGTGTATGAATGATTGAAGTACATAGATGCCATATATCTCTCTTACCAAAACCACGTACAAGCAATGTGTACTCGTATACAAGATCCATACACAGAAATGGCACGTCGCTTTCGTCAATTTGAGGGAATTTAGATTTTATAGTTTCGACATTAGCCCTGCAAGCAACCTTAGCTGCATTCCAGTATACAATCGGAGGAACTTTGACAGACGGCACATTTTGCTTAATAATACTAGCCTACAACAACAGTTACACGTTAGTATGCATTCATTTGGATAATGATTTCATCAAGATCGAACTAATTCATCTATTTTTACGTACCCCAACAGCAGTGTCATAGAAGTACGATGCAACAAAAAGATTCTTCCGGCCATCGCCACCTCCACCATTCCAAATGCCGTCAAATGAGCAGTTTCTGTATGGGCAAGGTGCATCAAGTTTAAGTACTTCTCCAGTTAATGCTCTGCATCTCCTTAGGCTTGTTCCAGATAATGGAGCCGATACATTATAAATCACCCCGGAATAATCGTATGTTCCTTTTGAAAAAGAATCAAGATTATGCATATCAAGCAGCATTCAATATAGTTATTAATCATGACATAAATTATCGGAGGATGGGTCAATAACTATCCTAAACGTATAGCTGCAAATATAATATAGCATACGAGCTTGTTTGGGCAACTGTTTAATACCTAAATACGCACCTTTATAACCATTTGTGACACATGGATTGCCATGGCCACCAGAAAGCTTCAGAATTTGAGCTCGAGCTGCTCTAAGTCCGTAGTTCAAGTAACTGAAGACAATTTATCAAGTATTATTGTCGTGTATACTTTTAAACCAAGGAAGAGAAAATGCAAATGATGCCCCTCCTACGCAAACGTTGGCAGGAGCACTGGGACGCGTTTGGAGAAACGAGACCTGTGAGAATAAACATAATATGTTGTTCCAACAATGTTCTTTTCGAGAACATATGCATCCTTTGCCACGGGGGCATTGGCAGCACCTTCCTTTGAGATGGCATAAGCCATCTGCACTGATCCACCTCCAAGATCGATCACACCAACTGTGCTCGAGTATTTTTTGCCTGATGTCCCTAATAAGTAGTTTATAGCAACCTGCAATTTCATGAATAATGCAAGAAAATTATTAGCTGTGCATCCACCATATATATCTATAAATGTACACTACTTAAATAGATAGCCTTCATCTCGAACTTACCCAAAGATAAGCACCTTCCTGTGATCCTTCAAGAATAGACACCCACTCTGCCTTGTACTCCAGGGTGCTTTCCTTCTTAAAAAGCTCTCCGACCTTAATTTCCGTAACAGAAAAGAATTATGAGACAAGATTAACAAGCTCTCTCAATATTAATAGTAGCAAGTGTTGAGAATTATAAACCTCAATTCTATCTACCATGAGCAATCAATTTAAAGAAAGAAAATAAACAAGTAAGATTTATAGAGGTTCACCTCTAACCTCTCTTTCTCTTTATTTGATGATGATACATAAAGCCTAACGAATGTTCCTTATTTATTTATAATATAAATTAGGGCAAAACCGTATTTTACATGGACTCATATTCCTTCATAGAATTTTACAAGGATACGAATTCCTAAACAGCCCTTAATTAAAATTTTCGTCCGGGGAGTGGGAGGGGCCGCCCGCCTCCCTTCCAAACCTCAAGACGACCTCACCGCATAGGTTGATCCATGACTAGCTCTGCGAAGTAGCAATAATTAGGGCTTGGCAATAATTAAGCTCCAACTTAACAGCAATGACTCGTAAATCAGATAGGCAATGCAAATTGATACAAGTTCAGTACGTTGGAGTAAATAGAAACTGATAAAATCTATTCCTCTTAATCGTTTAACCAAAGAAAGGAAGGAGCAGAATGTACAGCTTCCAAAATCCTTTCAGCTTCATCACCTTCCAACTGTCGCAGTCCTGCAGTAGCCTGTGGGCAGTACATTCAATTCGCCATTTCAGATGTAAAATCCAAATCAAAACTAATTAAAACGAGAGAGATAGAGAGACGTAGTACAGACTCCGAGTCTAAGTGGTGTTTTAGAGTGCAACTGTTTAGGCACAGCTGCTTCTGCTTTCTGTAGGAGTGGCCTTAACGAATCAGCAGCTGCCTTAGGGTCATCCGCGTATGAACTTAGACCTGGTTTCGTCTGCATTACAAGTATCAGATACAACATGTATAAATAAATACATTGGATAGTATACTATAATGGATCTTGTTACATATACAATACCGTGACAAGAAGCTCGAAATCTTCGCCGACTGGAAGAAGATTGAAGTCTTTGTCGAAGCTGAAGACATGGACTCTGCTGCCAGTACTTCCGGCATCAAATATAACAGCATAATTACTAGACCCCAAGTTGAGTATAAGGCCATTGAAGGAAAACTTTCGGTTTAAACCAGGGAGAGAGTAGACGGGAAGGAAAAAGACTAATGCGAAGAGAATCAAGAACAATGGACTGCTTCTTCCCGTCACCATCCTTTAACTTTGCCTATCTAGCTTCTTCTACATCAAGATTTCAGATCACAGAAAAATTTTAACCAATTGATATTAGTAACAGTCGATCAAATGCAGAACAAAAAATGTGGAATCAAATATGCAAATAATGCTCACCTGCTGAAATAATTGGTGTTTGTTGGTCATGTGTATGCCTTATAAATAGATTGATACCTGCCTTGATATTTGTTTTACAAAGACTGGTTTTCTTGTCAATCGAAAATACATATTAACCGCATATTTTGTGGAATCACAATTTTTCAACCACACATTTCATCAACTTTTATCAAAATTTACTAAAAATATGATTTTAATCCCTAACAAACAAGGACTTAATCTTTCATTAACTAGCAAGTTTCTTCCTTAATCACTATTTTCGTCTTAAAATACGATTAGCGTGATTTTAAACGAGTGACAAATATTTAGTTTAATTTTATATTTTTTGTTGTGTTATATAAAATCACTTCATTTTAGTGCAATTGCTGGATAGAAATAGCCATCAGGACAATGTGTATTCATTTGAAAATAAGAATGCAATGACAAAAGTTAAAAGACATTGATGTTATAATGAGTAAATATTATGAGCATTTCATACAACTAAAATATGTAGTTACTAAAAATTGTGATATCAATATATTTAACCTTCATTTTATAGTTTTGTGTTTGCGTAGTTATATTCATGCCACGTATTTTTATTTATTACACTGCATTTTAATTCAATGAAGATTTTTAATATTTGTTGTTCGATTTAAGCCCTAAGTTTTTTAGTTACATTCTTATTTTCAAATTTCATTTAACTAACAAACATAATCCAATGTTCCATGGAAGTATTCTATCAACATACTTTGAAATGAGGGAAACGTATTGTGTCAAACTTTTGTATTTATTATCATTTTAGTTATTTAAAAATGTGGGGGCATATACATTTTTTTATTCCCTCTAACAAGTTTTTTGGACAGAAAATTGTCATTGGGGACAAGATTTGTTAATTAGTAGAACGCTAAGAATAAGAATGCAACGAAAAATTAAGTACAACAATGAGCATATGTTCCCACCATGATTATAGTTAAGATGTTATGTAATGAATAAAAATTGTGTATAAAAAATATGAAATTGATCTTCTGCCCCCAGTATGTAAGACAAATAATTCCCCTAAATACCTAGTTCAATATAATAAACATCAATGACTTCATTTATGAAAATAATTTGTACCTAATAAAAATGTTAAACAGTTAGATTAAACGTTAACTTTATTTTCAAAACAAATTCAATATTTAAATGTGATAATAGTGAGTCCGTCGTACTACGATTCGTCATCTCCAATCATCATATAAAAATGAAAGAAGATAATGTGGAATGAGTTAAAGCTCAGTAAGCAAGTCCTATTCATATGATGCATACTTATGCGTGAGAGTTACTTTAAAATAAAAGTATCTCAATATGATCCCCTTTGTCATTCATTTTTTTTCAAAGAATCCTTAACAATAACTTCGTGAACTTACTTGATGTACGCATAGCCGATCAAAATGCAGTAAATCATATTATCTGGAACTCGATCAAATCTACCGGAAGTATAGCAAACGGTTACAATTAACATTAATATTGAACATTCATCATTGAATATTGGTTGAGTGCATCGGCCTCTCATGTTCCATTTTTCTCTCACACTTTCATGACATAAACATACACCTCGTAATAAAAACATTCGAGATAC
>CAIGRL010110986.1:0-11981 GCA_903798325.1 Fraxinus xanthoxyloides
CTAATAGTTTTTTCAGATTTCAATATGGAGTACGGATCTAGGGAGTTTTGTTATGAGAAAATGATTAAATTAAAGAATACATATGCATAATTCCTTTTCGATTTTCTATCATTTTTGGATTATATCATTGACCCAATGGAAAAAAAAATTTATCACTTAAATGGATAATTTTCATGAAAAACAAAGTCAAACGGACACTAAACTTTCAACATTTTCCAATGAAAAATTATACCATTCCAACACAATTAATTACAATTCCCAATAAAACAAATTCTAGACAATTGAATTCCTTGTAATTCATTTTATTTCCACTCAAATTCCACATTTGCAATCAAATAGACTCTTATAGATCTTTAGATTCCTCTTTTACCTTTGCACGCTCTTGTTCATTGATTGACTCCGTCACATTTCATATTTTTTTTGAGATTCTGGCTTACTTCGTTGATTTCTAGTGACACCTTTCCTTTCAACTTTTCATCAAATTTCATTGAATCTACAAGCTCAATCCTCAGCAACGTTTGCTAAGAAATTTATTTTTCAAAGATTTCTCTTTCTTTTATGTATGGTAGTTCCTCCTTTAGCGGAGTCCACCCAGGAGACTCTTCATGAATCGCGATGTCCTATCCCGAGTAATCAATCCAATCATCTTCGTAATCCATTTGTTCAGGGATGACCACTACCACACTGATTCGTCCTTTGGACTTGAATTGATTTTTTTCTACCGAACCTACTCAATTAGTGTCGTGGTTGCCTCAACATCCCATTTTTCTTAACTATTATATTTCTTTTGTTGTTAGACGTTTCTATGTTGCCTTTTGCTGGCTCCTTTTTAAAAACAACAATCTTCAGAATAATGGGCTCGTTTTTAGTATAAAAAGCACGAGCCATTAGTTCATTAATATACCGACATCTCTTGTGACAATTTTGCTGAGCCTCCTTGTGAGATAACCTTTTTCCTGTTTATTTTCTTTTAATTCTTTACTATTTTTTTGACAGAATTAACCTATTCTTCTATATTATAACTATAAACTTCTTTTTCTTTTTATTTATTTATTTATTTATTGAGATCCCTAACATTTGTAAGCTTAATGCTTCTTGGTTCGCCAGCAAATTTTCTAGGTTTACCAATGATGGTTGCTCGCTAATCTTGTATCGCGACAATAAAGCCTCTAAATTCAAGTCTCAACTCATGTATAATTATTCTTCTCATTCTAGCGTATAATATTTTACTCGTAGAGTTAATATCAGAAATATCACGACGGAGAGATTTTAATTTGTTAAAATATTGCTCACTTCATTCTTCTTTGAGAGATAAAGAGTGGCTTATTTTTCATAAGTTGCAATTTCAAGTCATTTTTTTTTTAGAATAGCGATGCAAACGTGTCGCATGCTTTTTTTGGCATATTCTTGTCCCTTATATTCTCCAATAATTTTTTCTCAATTGTTTTATCATTGTCCTTATAGCAAATACGGCCTTACCCGCTTTAATTCTCCACTTCTTTAGAGAGACAACTTCTTCTAGTGGTGTCACATTTTTGTCATCATGTCCTACAAATCTTACCCTTGGAGGTATGACTCCATATAGTTTGCCACGTTGTATAGTTTTGAATATTGAACTTTTTCACTCTGCCTAACACTTGTAGATTGTCTATTGTGACTTGAATGACCTCTTCTTATCAAGTGAGCTTAATGGAAGCTTCACAATCTCATTTCGTGAACAAACTCTATAAGCTTAGCAATTTGTCATCGACTGCGTCGCTCTGAAATCAAATTGTTGAGTTAAATACCAAATGAAATAATTTTATTAGCAAAATGAACTAACACAATTTAGATTCACACTAAAACTCAATTCATGTAGGTAGCACCTCCTGCACACTTATATGATTCATTCACTTTCTCACTTTCTATCATATATTATCTCCCACCACCTATTGTAGTGTGCAAGTTACCCTAGTACTTAAGCTAAGTAACAGTACTTAGGAGATCAGTCCATATAAACACACTTATTTCGTAAAATTAGGACTTTTAATTCTATAGTAATCTTCAACTGGAGGTGGAAAACTCTTCATGAATCGCAATGTCCTCTATCTAGTCATCAGTCCAGCCATCTTCGCATTAGTCATCTTCGTAATACATTTATTCAGGGATGACCACTACTGAACTAAAATTGAATTCTTCTCTCAACATCCTATTCTTCTTTACTATTTTATTTCTCTTGCAGGGAGGTTACTACTTACCTTCTGTTGCTTCTTTTTAAGCTAACAAGCTTTTGAATGATGTCATCATTTTTCACATACAAAGTACGAGCCATTATTTATTTGACATCACTAAACTTTCTTGTCACAATTTTGTTGAGTCTCATTGTCTAATAACCTTCTCCATATTTGTTTTCTTTGAATTCTTTATTACTTTGTTGACAGGATCAATCTTTTCTTCTATAAGTATAAATTGCTTCTACTTTTTCTTTCTTTATTGAGACCCCTAACATTTGTCTGGTCAATGCTTCTTGGTTAGATAGAAGATTTTCAATGTTTACCAGTGATGGTTGTTCTTTTGACAACCTTGTATCGCAACGACAAAGCCTCTAATTTCGGGTATCAATCCATGTATAATTATTATTTTTATTCTAGCTTTTGTTATTTTACTCATAGCATCAATCTCAGAAATCTCACGATTGAGAGATTTTACTTTGTTAAAATACTAACTTGCCTCTATTTGTCACTGAGTGATAGATAGTAGCTCAATTTCTAGAAGTTGTAAACTCAAGTCATTTTTCTTTGAAAATAATGTTGCGAACGTGTCCCATGCTTTAGCTGGAATAGTCTTGTCCCTTATATGTTACAATAATTCTTCTCCGATTGTTATCTTTATAGAAAATATAGGTCTGGCCGCTTTAATTCTCCACTTTTTCAAAGTCGTAGCTTCTCGTGGTGTCACGGTGGTGCCGCCAACTACATCCCATAAATATTGCCCTTGAAGGTACGAATTCATGCAAGTTTCCTATGTTGGAATATTTTGATTATTGAGCTTCTTCACTCTACATAACACTTGTAGATCGTGCATCGTGACTTGAATAACATCCTCGTTAGCAAGTGAGCTCAACAGAAGTTTCACAATCTCACTTTGTACACAAACTCCAGAAACTAAATAATCCATCATCGGCTGTCTCACTCTGATAACAAATTGTTGAGTTAAACACCAAATAAAATAATCTTATTAGAAAAACGGACATGCACAATTTAGAGTCACACTAGAACTCCACTCACTTAGGTAGCACCTCACGTATGAATTTCTGCACACACTTATATGTCTCAATAGCTTTCTCACCTCTCTCATACATTTACCACATACCCAATACATGCACCATATATGTCTCAATAGCTTTCTCACCTCTCTGTTAGTTGTCATTAATAAATTATTCGTTCTTCTTCCAATTTCATCTTCTTGTTTTGCTTTCTTTTAATCTTGTTATTATTTGTGTGATCTATACTTCATATCACGTCATACCACCTCTTCAAATTCCTAACAAGTGCTATTAGAGCTAGGTTCAGTAGTTTCGCAGAGTAAGGATTTGATTCGTTCGAGGTTTTTGTTATCGATGGTTGCCATGAAGTATGATATTCCACTATTGGATAGCAGTACAAGATTTTCTTTGTAGCAACCGAAGATAAAAGCTATGTTGGCGAAGATGAATTTGGATGATACTTTGTTGGGATTTGATAAGATGCCCATAACATGGACAACGGAAGGATCGCAAGGCACTTTCACATACTCATCTTCATCTATCTAACAACATTCTGCAAGACGTCTTGAAGGATGAGACAGCTACTGTATTGTGGTTTAAACTGGAGCAATTGTGCATGACCAAAAGTCTGACCAGGAAATTACATCTAAATTGGGGGCTTTATTCTCATCACATGATAGAAGGTAGATCATTGGAAGATCATATGGCTGTGTTTAAGGAGATTGTCACTGATCTGGAGACATTAGATGTACAATATGATGAAAAGGACTTGGCCTTAATCCTATTGTGCTCACTATCTGATTCATTTTCGTCGTTTAGGAATATAAATTTGTATAATCGTGACACACTCATCATTGAAGACTTGCATGATGCCTGTTCTCAAAGGAGTAGATGAAACATTTGGTTGGAGCTAGTTCTAGAGATGATGAAGCTCTTGTGGTTTGTGATGATTCGTGAAGAGGCAGTCGGGGGTAGATTTTAGCAATAGGGTCTACTATCACAGTAAGAAGAAAGGGTACATCAAGAGAGATTGCGAGAAGTTGCAGGGTAAAGGTAATTCAGCTACAAATCGTGGAGGTAATCAGAGACTTCAGGTGAAGGAGACATCGTATAGAAATTTATAAGTGAATGAGATCTTTTGACGATTTTTGACGTGAAATTCAAGTATGGCGAGGAGTGGATTTATGATACAGCTTGTGCATTTCATATGAGTTCCAATCGAGATTTGTTTGAATCATATGAAATAGTGACACAATGTTCCGTTGTCATGGAAAATAACGAATCTTGTCAGGTAGCTGGTATTGAGAGATCATATTGAAATTGTTGGATGGAACAATCAAAATAAGAAGAACATCATCTCGTTGAGTACCTTGGATTCGAGAGGGTACACGTTCTCTGGTACATGTGGAGTCTTGAAGGTTCAGAAAGGTGTCCGAGTTATATTGGAGGGGGGAAAAGTCCCAATCATACATCTTGCAAGGTTAGGCAGAATCAGAGAATAAACATCATCACATGTTTGGTACCTTGGTGGAAATACAGTTTGGCACAGTACCATTGAAAGTTGGCTCTGGGTCTATTTTGAATATTACTAATCTGTCGAGTTTGAGAGATATGAGTAATTCCGATTTGTCACTACAATCTATGGTTCTATTATATTCAACGGCAGGGGAGAGACTTATTGGAATAGGTACGTGGATGCTGATCTAAATGTGCATGCTTTTGGAGTTGTTGACGGTGACAAGTCTAGCCATGGGTCTTCAATTAAAACATTTAGTGGAGATTCTGCTAAAGGGTGTGTTTCGATCCTGTTTGGTAAATTTTGAATTCGTTGTGAATTGTAGGAACCTAAGGATTGGGTTCATTTGTTCTATGTTTAGATATGGTGGAAGAGGAAGAATATTTTCAAATATTGGAAAGTTTTAGTTCAGGTTGAAGAGTTCAATGTGTTTCACTGTATTCAAACTTATTTTTCAGGTGGAGAAGTTTAAGAGCTTCATTCGCTGCATCGAAATTTATGTCAAGGTGAAGATTGTTGGGTTTTGTCATCCAAATTTGGTCCAAATTGAGTCTAGGGTTTCGTGTTATGGAGTATTGCACTTGAAGATGTCAAAACAAGATCCAAAAGGAAAGAAAAAAAAGCGGATTGACAGTACTGACGGTGCTAGACGAACGCCCACCTCTCGATTAAGTAAGAGGTGCAAAATTGGATGAGAGAGTATGTCGCTCACCGTCGCTGAGCCATCGCTCAAGTAATAGGCACTTGCTTGCTTCTCGATCGAGATGGACTGCGATTTTATTTCCTTATTTTTTGGTTTTACGCGATTTTTAACCCAGTTTCCATATTTTAGATTAATTCTAGGGCTTGGACATGTCTCCTATATATAGTAGACTCTTCATTCAATTTAGGAAGTAGAATATTGTAGAATTGTATTTTCTTTCTATTGTTTGTTATTAATAGAGTATTCGTTTCTCTGCCAATTTCATCTTCTTATGTTCCTTTCCTTTAATCTTGTTATTGTTTGTACGATCTATACTTCATATCGTGTCATATCACTTCCTCAAATTCCTAAAAATTATATTTCTCTTATTCTTGCTAGTAGTTCTTCGATATTCATGACCTTTCTTGTCACAATTTTGTTGAGCCCTTGTCTAGTAACCTTCTCCATATTTGTTTTCTTTTAATTTTTCATTATTTTGTTCGTTGGATCGACTTCTTCTTATACAAGTGTAAACTGGTTTTCTTCTTCTTCTTATTTTGTTAAGACCTCTAACATTTGTTTGATCAATGATTCCTGGTTAGCCAGCAAATTTTCAAGGTTTACCAGTGATTGTTGCTCTGGAAAACCTTGTATCGTGACAATATAGCTTCTAATTTCGGATTACCGATCCATGTATAATTATTCTTCTCGTTAATAATTTAGTCATATCTACGACCTCAGAAATTTCACGATTAAGAAGTTTTACTTTGTTAAAATGTTGACTTACCTTCAGTTCTTACTAAGCGATATAGAGTAGCTCATTTTTTAGAAGTTGCAATCTCAAGTCAATTTTCTTTGTGAATAATGTTGTGAATGAGTCCCATGCTTCTTTTGGCATGGTGTTATCCCTTATATGTTCCAACAATTCTAATTTGATTGTTATCTTTATAGCAATTACATCTTTGCCCACTTTAATTCTCCATTTTTTCAATGTCACGGCTTCTCATTGTGTCACGTTGGTGCCGCCAACTACATCCCATACATCTTTTCCTTGAAGGTACAAATCCATATAAGTTTGCTTTGTTGAACAATTTTGATTTTTGAGCTTCTTTACTCCACCTAACACTTGTAGATCGTCCATCATGACTTGACTAACCTCAATGTTAATAGAAGCTTCACAATCTAACTTAGTGCACAAACTCTAAAAGCTTAATTAATTCGTATCGACTGCCTCGCTCTGATATCAAATTATTGAGTGAAACATCAAGTAAAATAATTTTATTAACAAAATGGACTTCCACAAGTTAGAGTCACGCTAAAACTCCTCTTAGGTAGCATCTCAGGTATGAATTTTGTGTGCACACATACGACTCATTCATTTTCTCACTTTTTCTCAAACATTTACCGCATACCTAAAACATATCACAATTTCTCATCGTGTCACATTGGTGCCGCCTCCTACATCCCATACATCTTTTCCTTGAAGGTACAAATCCATATAAGTTTGATGTGTTGAACAATTTTGATTTTTGAGCTTCTTTACTCCACACCTAACACTTGTAGATCGTCCATCATGACTTGAATAACCTCCTCATTAATAGAAGCTTCACAATCTAACTTAGTGCACAAACTCTAGAAGTTTAATAATCCGTCTCACTGCCTCGCTCTAATATCAAATTATTGAGTTAAATATCAAGTAAAATAATTTTATTAACAAAATGGACTTCCACAAGTTAGAGTCACGCTAAAACTCCTTTTACTTAGGCAACATCTCAGGTATGAATTTTGTGCACACACATATGACTCATTCACTTTCTCACTTTCTCTCAAACATTTACCGCATACCTAAAACATATCACGGTTTCTCATCGTGTCACATTGGTGCCGCCACCTACATCCCATACATCTTTTCCTTGAAGGTACAAATCCATATAAGTTTGCTTTGTTGAACAATTTTGATTTTTGGGCTTCTTTACTTCACACCTAACGCTTGTAGATCGTCCATCATGACTTGAATAACCTCCTCGTTAATAGAAGCTTCACAATCTAACTTAGTGCACAAACTCTAGAAGTTTAATAATCCGTCTCGACTGCCTCGCTCTTATAGCAAATTATTGAGTTAAATATCAAGTAAAATAATTTTATTTACAAAGTGGACTTTCACAAGTTAGAATCACACTAAAACTCCACTTACTTAGGCAGCATCTTAGGTATGAATTTTGTGCACACACATGACTCTTTCACTTTCTCTCAAACATTTACTGCATACCCAATATATATACATATATATATATATATATATATATATATATTTCGTTAGAATTCTCTCAACATGTTGGCATGCAGAAATCCTCGAAAAATCTGGATTTTTTAAATCTTTTACTTTTGAAATCAGTGATGACTTATTTAATTTCCCATTCAACACTAACTTTTTAATTTGTCTCTTTTCTTCTTACTGATGCCCGGCTATGTCTGAGACTCTATGAATTCTAAAGTGTTCGATTCTTAATTCAAAACATCTATTACTTCACATGTGTCTAGCTCTTTCATACTTTTCTCTTCATATATTTCTAGGTTAGTGTACTTTCCTCTTATTTCTCATATCTACTCGATTTCTTTATTTGTGGTTGTTAACTTGGACGTATCTCAAATACTTCTTATTGACTCTGTTGATCATCCTCTTGTATTTTCTGATACACATCATTTTGCTAAGGATTGCGTATCGGTCTTGTAAGGTCTTCTTCATCACTTAGACACTTGCATATCTTTAGATTCCTTTGTTCCCTTTGCATGCTCTTGTTCATCGATTGATTCCATCACATCTTCTATTTTTCATGCTTCTATTCTACTTCGTTGATTTGCTCTGGCAGCTTTTTCATTCAAATGTCATCAAATTCTATTGAATCTACAATTTCAATCATCTACGGTGCCTTCCAAGAATTTCCTTTTTCAAACACTTCTATTAGTCTACCAAGAAAACTCTTCATAAATCACAACGTCATCTTCAAATTCATGGATCCAACCATCTCCGTAATCCATTTGTTTAGGGATGATGACTATTAATGTGGATTCATCATTTGGACTTTAGTTGAATTTCTTCTCTCAGTATCTTATTCTTCTTCACTATTATATTTATCTTACTATTGCTTTCGGCATGCATCTTTTAAACATTTCTTAACCTTGTTTTCCACATACAAAATATGAGCCTTTAGTTCTTCGATATCCCTAACCTTTCTTGTCATAATTTTGTTGAGCCTCTTTGTCTGATAACCTTCTTCGTATTTGTTTTCTATTAATTCTTTATTATTATTTTTCACAGGATCGACATCTTCTTCTATAACTATAAATTACTTTTTCTTCTTTTTATTTCTTTATTGAGACCTCTAACATCTGGTCAATACTTCCTGGTCGGCTAGCAGATTTTCAAGGTTTTCCATTAGTGATTGCTCTGGACTACATTAAAATAAAGCGTCCGATTTCTGGTTTCAATGCACGTATGATTATTCTTCTCATTCTAGCTTCTGAGATTTTACTCATAGCATCAATCTTAGAAATTTTACGACAAAGAGATTTTACTTCTTTATAATGCTAACTTACTTTTATTTTTTTCTTGAGCAATAGAGAATAGCTCATTTTCCACGAGTTGTAACCTTAAATCATTCTTCTTTGAAAATAGTGTTGCAAATGTGTCTTGACCTTCTTTACTCCAATAATTCCTCCTCGAGTGTTGTCTTTATATAGCAAGTATAGTTTTGCTCGCTTTAATTCTCCACTTCTTTAGAGCCACGATTTCTTCATGTGTTGTCACATTGTTGCCGCTAACTACATCCCATAAATCTTGCCCCTGGAGGTACGAATCTATGTAAGTTTGCTATGTTGTGTAGTTTTTAATTATTGAGCTTCTTCACTCCACCTAACACTTGTAGATCATTTATCGTGACTTGAATAACCTCTCATTCTCAAGCAAGCTTAACGAAAGGTTTACAATATCACTAAGTGCGAAAACTCCAGAAGTTTAACAATCCATCCTCGGTTGCCTTGCTCTGGTATCAAATTTTCTCCACTCACGTATAAATTTTATCCACTCACGTGTGTGTAGACACACACACACACACACACACACACACACACACACACTTAAGTCAGTACAATTGAGGCTCTTAATTGTAGATTAATTCTCAATTGGCAGTAGATAACATAATGCTTTCTAGAATTCTCTCGGCTTGTCGACAAGTGAAAATCCTAGAGAATTTTGGATTTTTTTTGAAGTTAGTGGTGACTTCTTCAAATCTTCCTTTTAGCAACGACTTTTTTGTTTGACTATTTTCTTCTCAATCAAACCAGCTATGTATGAAACTCAATAAATTTTGAAGGGTTCGATCCTTCATTCAAAGCATCTTATATAAATCTAGCTCTTTCATACTTTTCTCTTCATCTAAGGTTAGCTTATTTGGTACTTAATTTCTCATGTCTACTTGGTTTTTTTATTTGTGATTGTAAATTTGTATGTAACTGAATTGGTTATTGTTGACTCTATCGAACATTATCTTCTATTTTCTAATACACATCATTTTGCTGAGGATTTCACGTCATTCTTTTAAGCTCTTCTTTTTCACTTGACAGTTGTAGATCTTTAAATTCATTTGTTCGATAGAGATTCAAGTCACGTCATCCCATAAACCTTGCCCCTGGAGGTACGAAGCAAGTATGATCTTTAAACCAATTTGTTCGCCAGCTCTTCAAGATCTTTAGCAAGTTAGGTATTTTGGATTCCTCAATTTGATGTTTTCCCAAAACTCGATTGCCGAATCACAAGAATGATGTGAATGTTTTCACCAAAGAATTATGCTCTTGGATCTCTCAAGTATGATTTGAGTTTGTTATATTCAATAAAAGCACAATTATGCAACCCCTAAAATTCGTGCAAGACCTCTGTATTTATAGTTGGAGGTGTATGAGTAGTATGAGCCGTATAAAACTCTCCAAAATCGTAAATAGGGTTTTCTGGATAGACCTGTCGTTTTTGCGAAGAGCTAGCAACAATCGAGCGATGGCCTCTTACTCGAGCGAGAGCCAGACGACAGGTGCGATGGAGATTCTGTTTTTGTTGCTCGAGCAATGACCAGGCAATATGCTAGCGAAAATACGACGCCGTGTTTCTCCTCTTTTCATGCTCGAACCCTAGACCTCATAACCCAACTTATGCAAATTACACCATAGGTCTTTGACTTTTACAATACGTTACAAATTAGTCTGTTTGTCCACATAATCACCAATACTAAAAACCTAATAGAACTGGAACGGAGGATAGGATGTTCTCTAGAACTCTAATGGCATGTCAGCAAGTTAAGATCCTAGCAAATTATGGAAGGGTTTTTTTCTTGAAGTCGGTGGTGACTAAAGTCGGACCTGAGGGGAGGCCCAAGAGACCTCTGCCTCAAGTCCAAAATTTTTGAGGGCCTATTTTTTTTTTAATTAACCTAAATCGACAGACCTTCAGGCTTCAACTCTAGTATTCTCCGTCTTCCCTACATTGTTTCCTCCACTGACTCCTGGCACTCCACTGCTCCGCCTCCAGCCTCCACATTTAGGCTTCAGCCCTTCCCTCTACGGTCTCGCCAGTCGACCCAGTCAGCCTCCACATCTCCATCTTCAGGTAATCAGATCGGCCATTCCCTGTGGGCTGCGTGACTATCGCCAGCATCCTCTCCGGCTCTCCATCTCCGAGCCTGTGATTATTGAGTAAGTATTAATATTTATTGTATTTCTTCAGTTCTTCTCCTCGACTCTCGATTATTGATTAACATTGAATTTGATCGAATCAATTGAATCTTTGATTTACAGAAGGTGGAGTTGTAATCATAAACCAATATCATTTCTCCGGGTATGTTTCTTGATTCCATGAGAATGGAGATTCTTTTTTTCAGCTTCACTAGTTTACTTCTTTACTGTATTTTGTTTTGTTTTGTGATTGAGAATAGGAGTATGGATATTGGATAATGGATGTATGATTAAGGATGATAGGGGTTGAAGTGTGATTGCCCTATTAGGGATTTTTTGAGTAATTTCTTGTGATTTGAGTTCGTCATCATCCTGTGCAAAAGCTAATATCAAGCAGCTCCAAGAACACAAATTGTGAATCTGTGATTGTGAATATGATAGATTATCAATACACTCTCAGACTCTCAGTATTCCCAAATCTGCCATACATTGTTAGGAGTGAATTTTGTCCACGAATATCAATACCAGCTGAAGTTTTAAGAGCAAGGTCATGAATTAACTCTCCGTGTGATTGAATATGTATTAATACTTAACTGGATTTGATGTAATGAATTTGAACTGGGCCGTGAATTTACTTCCCTTAATTGTTTGGTCAATTTTAGTAACGATTAGCTGTTGAGTGATTTGTGTCAAATACCATGACTTATAAATATGCATCTGGAGCTCAAAAAAAGAAGAAGAGAGAAAGAGTTGAGGCATTAATTCGAAATCAAACCGAAGATATGAATAAATATTTTCATAACAAGAAAAGAAAAGAG